>UPTC01001605.1:0-14372 GCA_900537255.1 Acanthocheilonema viteae
CTAAAACAGTGAATAATTTAGGCAATATAATAAAGGAACTATTTGAACTTGTATCAAGTGCACTTGGTTTTCTAAGCCTCCAGTTCAAAATCTTTAGTAATATATGATAGGAAATAAACATTACAATATGAAGTAACTAATTCAAAGAAAGAGAGAAGTCATTTATCAGACAGAATATTCAAATGTTAGCTTACTAATATAAGGAACTGCAAATGGACTAAACCATCGTAACGAAAATGGACCACCAAAGATCATTTGTAAATTTTTCCAACCATTTCGTCCTGAAAATGCTTGATGAAAACACGTAAATCCAAATTTAAAGAAGGTCTATGCAAATTAGTTTGAAAGACTCATTGTTATATCGGTAATTATGCTATTTATTGATGAATGAACCATTTGAATATATCATTTGAATTTCTGTTGTTCAACGATACTCCACTGCTAAGGAATATCTTCCACTACACTCATAATAAAATTTTTCACAAAATAACATTTCATACAATGCCATTCTTTTGAAGAGGTAATCGACCCTACCTAACCAATAACATATGAGATGATGAAAAATTAGTTTCCATAAATTTCCTCCCAAATATTCCAATAGCTTTACATACCAGAGTTGTATTGTTCATTTTTGAGTGATTCAATGTTAGTCTGGTCGTTGCATATCGAATTGAGCTGAGTGCTGAACATAATAAGTGTGAATATTGCAAAAAGGATAGCTTCAAATAGCAGAAATACAAGTAGAATTGCCGTAACTGGTGGCCCGAATAACGAACAATTTTGCCAATCACCGCCAACACACAGAACAAATTGCCATATTCCCCAATACGCGGCATGTATTGATAACAACGCTATGTACATCTGTGATAATTTTAAGATATTATTAAGCAAGATAATAAAACGAAAACAAATTGAGATAAAATAAAACAACCATAAACTGAGATAAATCACATTTTTTGAGCTTTTAAATATACCTAACAAGATTTACTATTCCGCTTACACTGCCTGAATGCACTTTAAGATTTACAAGCAACGTAGTTTTAACAATCATTAATCTTTGTGATACTAATACTGAAGTTAAATAAAAACTATTCACGAATTACAAGAAAATGGAGAATAGTTTGGAAAACTACAAAGAAAATCTTATACCTATATCATTTCTACATTGTTCAGATAAACAATCTTTGCAAAAGAAAAAGTTCCCGGAAAAATTCATTTTTATTTTTTGGCTTAATATGAACAAACCAGTACCGTGAACAGTACAAAATACTTCTGATTCCCTTCACCAACACAATTGTTTACCCATGGACAATGATGATCCATTCGTCTAACACACCTTCCACATACACTGCAATGATGCGCTCGTTCCGGTTTTACACTGCTGCTGCAATAACCAGTTATTCAATTAATATTTTCCAAAAACATAATTTCATAAATCACCTTCTTGATAAGAAATACAAGTTAGGATGTCAAGATTTTATATTACAAAGATATGCAGTAGAACAAATGTTCCGCGGTACTGCAAATCTCTGATTTTTACTTATTCACAAACTCAGTAAAGAAACTTTTAAGAAAATATGCGGAGCGTATTCAAATGCAATAAAGAAACAAAAATCAAAGTAATTTCCAAGAAAAAAATATACCAGCCAGAATTTACACGAAATTCAAAGAAAAGAAGTATTTTGAATTAATGAACTAACCATTTCGAGCATTTGTAGATGACACTTTTTCGAGTGAATTGTAATCGCTGTATATATTCATCGGTAGCATTACCTTTCGGCACAGCGCCGGGATCAGTAAACATCGTTTTGATATGAGATGTGAATGCCAAGCATATCAGAATATGGAAAATAACAGCATGGAATGTTTGATGGATGACATTCTTAGACCAAGATGCCATCATTATTGTTAGAATGCAAAATTCTCCATAAAAAATGAGAAACCTACAAAAAAATACTAAATCCTAATATACGAAGGGTATGTAGAGATGAATAATAGAGTAAGCTCTTACTTTAGGCTTCTAATTCTTCGTCCGATCATAAAATCAAAAAGCAGGAATATTCTCTTCCAAAAAAAAAAAAAATGAATTGCACTAACAGTGAGACAAAGAAAAGTTACTGTAATCATACCAAAAAATTTAGCCAGCATTAACTAGTCGTTAAAAAATTACAAAATCTCTTGCATTTTTTAACACGTTTATTTCTTACTTTCAATTTTTTTCTAAGGAATAAATTTCATTTTTTTTTTCATCCATCATTTCTGCTAACTTTGAGCATCTTTATGGATTTTTAACTTGAATATCATACAAGTCATTGACCAAATTCACATAATAAATACTCTTATTATATCTCATTGTTTTAACCTTATCATCAATATATCCTGTTGCCTTCATAATAAATATGTCATGTCGGAGTCATCAATTTGTAGGAAAGGAATATTTTTCGTGATAGTTTTACAGAAACAGGGAATTCGTATAGAAGAGTAACTAAAGTTACCATTATAATAAAAATTCATGCTCGAAGTTAAAAAGGAAAGAGTAAGAAAAGACAACGAATTTTTTAGCATTGGAAAAAATTGACTAGCTCTAAATAATTTAGTGCAATTGGATAGCTCTAAATAATTTAGTGCAAAATTCATTGATTACACATACCACGTGAAGACAGCGCATGTCAAACCGCAAGTATCTCGTACACACCAAGAAAGACCGCAAAATCGTGTCTTATCATCCATTCTCTCCATATGCATCTTATCGGGCAAAAATGGCCAAAGCCATCGTTTGATTACCCGCTTCCCCAACTATGCAATAGTATTTCTGAAAACAATACGTGAGAATGCTAGGTTTATAAAAAAGTGATTACAAAAAAAGTGATTATCTTTATTTAGTATATTTAAATGATAAAATTATAAAATGATAAAATTATATACAAACGTTTAATAAGTGTATCAACGACTTCAACTTAAAAATCAATTTAACGCTGCTCTATCAAAATTTACAAAAAATAAAGTTTAATTTAAAATAAAATTGCCCAAAGTTAAACAACAACAAATAATCAATTTCTTTCCTTCCTAACAAAGTTATTCATTCTTAAGATAAGACTATTTTCTCTCTGTTCATAACATGATAACATTAAATTGCTCAGCATTCGAAAATTTTTGAAAAAACCATAAATTAGCTAGCAATAAACCAATGGCCTCTTGAAAATGAATGATTCATTATAAACAAAGAGAATTCAGTCAAGATCTACGAGATATTGCAGCTAGTTATTGAAAATTTAAATTTACATAAATATGTCAGAAAACTTGCATAACATTTCCTTTATAATGTTATATGTCGTACGCAAGATAGCATACCTTATCTCTATGTTATACGTTAACATCAATTTTCATACAAATTACACGTCATAAGCTAACCTCAATATTCTTTTCACATTAATTTACAGTTAAGAATAATGTGAATTTCAAAAACATCGTAAAATTTCGACAAAAATTGAAAAGTTGCTACTATTTGCAAGCAAATACAATTTTGTCCATATGTTACGTATGCAATTTTTTTTTCTTTGGAAATTCATAAATATGAAAAATAGAATCAACAAGAAAGACATATATGATAAATTTGTATACAACCGAGCAAGTAATTACCTATTACTAAACCCCACTTACTTATTCCCATTCATACCACCCTAATATTTGGCCCTCGTCTCTGTTTACTTGACTGACTCACAATGAAAATGGCTCGGCCATCGATCGCATAACAATCTTTCAAGGGGGTTTTTTTTAAATCTATTTTTCACCAATAAATAAATATGTGTTAATGGTATTGAGAATTAACATGCATGCGAAATGACTGAATTATTATTGAAATTGTAAATTGAAAGAAAATTGTGCATTATTGAAATTGTAAAATTGAATACCATTGAAATTGTAAATTGAAATAAAATTTTGAAAAACTAATTTAAATTCAAAACAAACGTGGATTGTGCATTTGAAAAGTTATCAATTTTTGCTAACATTTAATTGATGGTTTAGAAAAAAAAAACTGAGTTAAAATTGTAAATTTCTTATCTCTGTTAATTATGTGAGGAAAACGCAAAAAAGATGGTTTCAGAAAAAGAGTTTAATTGTTTAAAGAGTTTGATTGAAAAAAATTTTTAATTTTTAATGCTAACGAAAATGTATGTTAAAAAGGCAATTCGAACGAACAACGAAGTTGTTATATAATCACTTGCTAAAAATTAAATTTGAATTTAAAGAATGATGGAAAGAGACATGCCGATAAATGGTTCATATGATGCTGAAACCGACAATGGAAAACGCCAAGACATAGAACAAAAGAATGACTCTGAGTATGTATTTTCACTTCATTTATTTAATTTACAAGCTTCTCCTTATTATTTCAAGTTAAACTTTAATTTCAGATTCAGTCTTGTTTGATTTTCATAATTAGTTATTGAGATATTTCCTGTTTTTTTTGAGCCACTATTTTTAGCTCAGTGATCGTTCTGAAATCGTTGGAGAAACTTAGGATATGTTTTTGTGTTTAATTCTTCAGAGTCAATAAAAGATTCTGGAAAGCATATTTTTATTTATTATTCTGTTAAACAAATTGAAGCTCCCTCGACGCAGTTGTTTTCATCCATTTAAATTCAGAGGCAAGATTTATCGAAAATCGATCGGAAATCAAATCTGAAAATCACTCAACAGAAAATTAAATAAATTGAACATTACTGTTTTTCCATATTCTTTAATGGGGTTTAGGTTTAAATTTTGAACTCAATTTTTTGAAAGTGTATATAAATTCTTGTGGATGAAACATCATTGCATGCATAATTATTTGATTCATCAGTGAGGCAGCTGTTAAAGAGAGAAAAAAGGAGTAGGACAGGAATGAATTCGTGTAAGTAATGCAGTAATGTTTCTGTAAATTAAACGAACAGTTAGTTATATTTTGAAAACATAGAACAATATATTTCATCATATTTGAATTCCATTTGAACTTAAATTCGTCATGATAAAACAATGTCAGTTTTTGAATAATATTGATGGCTAACAAGTCATACTTCGAAAATATCGACGAAGCCGCTATTACGAATTAACCAGGTCAAACGATCCGACTGATCGGTATAGTAGCTATTAGACCAGACACACGAATTTACGATGTAAACATTTTCCAAATAATCATTAATCGCTATTTGCAAGACCGTCGAAAAATTAATTACATTAGAGAATGGCACTAACGGTATGAAGATGTGTAAAGTGATTGAAATCACACTGTCAGATGCTGTTAAGTAATATGATATAAACGATTAATGTTGTTTCTTTGATATATTATACTTCAGGATACCGGATGATCCATTGGTTACATTAAGTGAAGTTATTGAAGCACACGAAGAGCTTGAAGCAGAAGCTGAGGCTCTACTAGGAGGAGCTAATGCTAATGTTTGCACATATCCGGAGGTTATCTTTTAATACGTAAATTAAGTTGGAATGCTAGCTACATATTGTAAAGATTGGCTTCATTACCCAAACATTGCAGTAAATGATAAACTGTTAGCTTGCTGGTTGAAAGTTGATCTCAATTTCTCGAAGTACATTATGGTCAATGTTTACTGGATTTCTTTGAATTTATAATTTTGATGCTGCATAGAGATCCAATTTCTGGATTATCAAATGGTAAGCGGAAAAAAAAGATTATTCTTGTTGTTTTATTGGTTTCAAAATATTACAAATTCACGGAATTATAGGGTTATAAACCACGACAACCACTGTATTCTTGTCGTGATTGTACAAGTACCACAGGACCTGCCGCACTTTGCTATGCTTGCAGTGTCAATTGTCATGATGGTCATGAACTCGTTGAGTTGTACACAAAGAGGAACTTCTGCTGCGACTGTGGGAATTCTAAATTCAAAAATGCTTGCACACTATACAAAGTAATATCTGTGACATTATTATTTTATAAAAAAGGAAAAAAATCAATTTTCCGTGAAATGATCAAAAATTTGATTTAAATAGGCTTTTAGATCAATTCAATATTTACTTCACTTTCGTTGGAATTTCATATGTTCTGTGCAATACCTTATTTATCAGCGAAGTCTAATCTAAAGATCTCATCAACTGCGGAAATTATACATTTGAATAGTTTTAAAGCACAAAAAAAAGTTTTAAAGATTCAAACAAGGGTTACTATTTGTCTTTTAGCTAAGACTAGATACTCGGGGAACTAGTACATCAATCAGAAGTTTTATAAGCAGTTTGTAGTTTTACAATTCAAATTGTCACCACTTTGTCACTCATAGGTATATTATACAAAACTTTCATGATTTGTGATAAAATTCTGTATGTTTTAAGACCAATTAGTTTTGAAAATTTCTTTTATCGATAATGTATGAAATTTATCCTATTCTTTTCCAGGAAAAAAAGCCACTAAATGATCGAAATCAGTACAATCATAATTTTGATGGTCTCTACTGTACTTGCAATAGACCATATCCATGCGAAGAATACGCAGACTGCGAAATGCTACAATGCATTATATGCGAAGATTGGTTTCACTTGCAGGTATGAAATTCGTCTGATTTTCCTCGAACCATTCCAATTTAATCTACGCATTGTTTAAGCGCTGATAGATTATTATAGAGAAACTTATGTATGAGATAGGGATTAACATTATTTATGTTAGAAATATTATAAGATGAAAAAATAGAAAATTGTAATTTTTAAAACATTTTAATATCTTTTTTAAGGTCTTTTTTTCATGAGTTTTTGTAGCATTTGGAGGAAACACCGGATAGTGTTGATACAAGTGAAGTAGAGGAAGTCATTTGTCGAAATTGTGTCACGCGTTTTACGTTCCTTCTGTTCTACGCTGATGGGACATACAAAGAAATGTGTGCTGATAATAAATTATGTAAACTGAAATGGCTTGAAGCGAATGCTAAAACAGATAAAAACAGTCAGCCGTGTTCTCTATTTTTCAACTCTTATAAGTGGCGAAATCGTTTATGCCAATGTAACATTTGTTTGGTAGGTTTAATTAAATTTTGCTCAGATTTAAAATTACAAAAAGTTTATTGGGAGAAGCTGAAAATATCTTGTGGGGATGGATTTCGACTAGCTAATAATCGCTTTGTGCTTGAATTAACTTTATAGTAATATCTGTTATTTGTTGAAGTAATTTCTGTGAGTTTCAGTTTTTCAGTGACTCTTTATCCTGAGTATCATAAAGTGTTACCTAACAATTCAAATTATCATTCATCACATAATAGGTGAAATTGCTGATGTATTTTATTGTTCGGGATTCTGGATTATTTAGTACACTTTTTGCTTGAGTTACTTTAAAATCCAGTTTTTAATCATATGCTATTTTTAGAATTTTTACGAGGACAATAATCTCCAGTTCTTAACTGATGTAACAGATTGTTTACAAACATTTGTTGAATCGCACAGTAATAAAAGTAATGATAAACTGGAGGATGACGATCGAGTCATGACAAATGCATTAATTGATGTGGCAGGTCGTGAAGGGGCAATAACACTTTTTCAAGGTGCAAAAATTTTGTATAACTTTTAAATTTTAATATAATTTCATGGTTGATACCTTTGTTAAAATTTCTTTCTCAGGATATGAAGAAATGAAACAGAAGCTGGGAAATCACTTGAAACGATTAGCCGATGAGGGAAGAGAAGTAAAAAAAGAAGATATAGATCAATTTTTTGAAGAACTTGAAACGGAACGGAAACGGCGTCGTGAAGATATTCTGTCTCAGTTGTGAATTAATGCTCGAATCTATCAGTAATGGCGTGTTTCAATATTTAATTGATACCTCTTTTTTCTCATTTGAAAATATTCTCTTAATGATTGTAAAGTCTCAGGTAATTAAATTTGTGCATGAAAACATACATTAAATAAGAACTTGATGTCAAAATTTTATCTTAGGCTCTTTGAGCAAGTCATTAAAACTGAAAAATAACTATCATCAAACTGGTGGATCTTTTATCCTCGATGTTATGAATCTCATTATATATTGAGGTACTATCATTTTTAATTTGACTCACTATATTCTACCTTCCGTTTAATATCTTCCATTTGCGGTACTTATTGGTTGATTTTCCTAGAACAACATTTTAACAATATTACATCCCTAAACAATACTTCCTTGAATTAATTTATGCATTTTTTCTCTTAATGAGAAATTCTAATAAGTTCCAATTGTTCTGCACAGTTATGTGGCCGGTTAGATAAGTGGGAGTACAGTGGGATCAAACATTAAAACACACTGGCCTGAAAATTTGCAATAATCATTTTAGTAGTTTTGAATTTCCAAGGAATGGGAAAATATAAACTAAGTAATATAGACAATTGACCGAAAATGTTCAAGCACTTAAATATTAATACTGATATATTTGTACCTTACACAAACTCATTAGTAACAGTTACTTTTTCTTGTGTATCAGTTGACCTGAGAAAAGTAAGCTAATTCCCTCCTTCTAATCTTGTAGAAAAACAATTTCACTCTTTTATTTTCTTATTTTGTATGTTGATATTCTGCTCTGCACAATATTCTACTTCCTTGTTTTATATTCTATACTTTCATTGATCATTTTATACTTTCAGAGTGTAGTTTTTATGGCGAGTAGTTTCATTTGCCGTTTTATAATAGTGTCTTAACATTCATATATAAATGTTTCTTGCTCGCTATTGTTGAATAAAACGTTTCCAAATATTTCATGATTGTTCTATCTTCTGTCAGTAAATGATCAGAATCATTTTGATAAGATATTCAAAAATGGGTAGATTTTAATCTATTGTATTATTACTTTCTGACTGTATTAATAAACTTGAACTTCGTTGTGGAAACTATTGTTAAATTTGGAGTTAGGAATGACAGTAATTTTTAGAGGACAGAATTATAGATTATCGAAGAAGTAAAATGCAGCTGATTAAACTTTCAGTAAAAAATAGCTATGATCGACGTAGACTGTGTAATTGTTTGATTTTTGCATTATTCGTTTTTATTAGTAATTCAGACCCTTCCCGTATAACCTAATTAGATAATGCATTCATGACGTTGAGTGATAGTAATTTAAGTAGATTAAATGGGATTTGTCATTTTATCAAATTTATCAAAAATTGCAGGATTTTTTCTTGGCCAATGTCTTTTTTTACTGCAAACTTAATAATTAGTGCTGGAAATTTGTGTTGTTCAGATATGGAAAACAAGATTTAATAGTATTAGTCGAAAATGGCCAATAGGCAGAACACGATCTTATCGAGCAGTGGTCCTTTTAACAGACTGTTGTAAGTTTTCTTGGTATGCAAATTTAATAATTCAAGCATTGGTCTCTCGACAATTACTGTTTCTCTCATGTAATTGTGATGCAAATTTCAGTATTATCAATATTATTTAGGAATATAATTCAGTGAAGCTAACTGCTGCACTCTCTATGATGGAATTCTGACGCTGAGCAATATATTGAAGTACTTTAAAGCAACATTTCGGGACTACTTTTAGACATAGCACACTGTGCGGATTTTTCATAATCAACTTACAAACATTTCCTGACAATTCACGATTATTTTAATTCAATTAATAGACATATTTTACATTTTAGTGCTTTAAACCACGATGTAGGTAACCTAAGTTAATAAAAATGCACAGTTTCCATATTTCCTGTTATCGTGGATTGCTATTATTGTGGAGATGATGAAAGAAGCATTGTGAATGAGCTGATCATGAAATTGATTTTCGTAGAGGAAGTTGAGGTTAAATCGAAGAAGCAACTGAATCTTTGTTTATAGAATATGCACGTTAGCAGTGTTTCTTCGTGTTCTCGCATACATTTATTGCATCGACTTTCTGAAAAAACGTCCAGAATTGAATGTACCACAGAATTCATTCCGGAGGCTTATTGATGGGATATATATGCTTAGAGATGGCGTTTCTCCATACGATGGTGATATGATACATTGCGTACGTCTTTTCATATTAGTTAACACTTCATTAACCGATTAGTATTAGATAGGAATGAATTACTAATATTTGCAATAAACATCAAGATGTTATAATTTTATCCACTCAATAAAGGAATTCTTTTATTCACGTAAGGAAGCCTTTTATGTTGGCCATAGCAATTTTAAATTATTTCGAAAACTGCGAACAATTTGTTCTTCTTGCTTCAACTACTGATGGCATTGCCATACTTTGGACTTAGCTGTTCATTTGCCTTTCAAAAATGGTATTAGTGTTGATCTACTTATATTTAGCCAAATCATTAAATAGTCAGTATAGTTCGTATTACAATCTGCTGTTTAAATAGTAGCATTTCATTGGCTAATCTGAAGGCTCTTGGGTATTTGTATAAATGTTATCATTATCGCTCCCACATTACCATTTGGTATGTTCGCTTTGGCTTTTTATTAAATGGTGTTTGGCTAACAAATTGTTGAAATTAAATGAACAGTGATAAATGAATCATTTACTACTATATATAATTTACTAAAGAAATTCAAATTAGTGTAAAAATAAAAATCACCAATTTATTTTTAGCAACCGGTATTACTGTATTTATTCACTGCATTAATCGATCACCCGAACTTGTTGTTGATAATGTTTTTGGTATGAAACTTTATTTTATTATAATGAATTTAATATATCAGCACTAAATTAACGACTATTTTTGATCAGCATTTAAAGAATAACATGTAATATGAGTTATTAAACAATTCTGTGCAATAATTTTGTTGTCACTTAATGTATTTACATAACACTTAGACTGAATCAAGCATATTAGAATATTTTCTATTTATACGTAAAGTTATAATTCAGCGTAGTGAGTAAAATATACCTGTTATTTCTGAAAAATTATTTAAGTTGAAATTTTTTTCTCTAGTCGTTTGATGTAGTGACGAGTGAAATTTTACGTCTGGTAGCAGTAGTTCAGCTGAAAAATCAAGGTAGCAGTGCAGAGAATATTGAACGAATTGCTGATTTGGTTTCAAAATGGTGAGTGAAATTGATATTGTGTTCGAAAGCAAAACTGAAAAAATAAAGCTTTCTTTTTCGACTACTGGCATTCATAAGCCTTATTTTAAAATTCGGAAGTTTCTGTGAATATTCTACTTTTTGATACTTCTTTTCAGTTTTCTGCACTCATAAATTTCAGCTACATGCTAAATCCTGTTGCTGTTGCCAGCTGTGCTATTTTAAGTCTCTCAGTTGTTTGCAATCTTATTACTGCTCTTTTCATTCTGGCATTTGTAAAAGGTGGGTTAACTTTATGATTTTTTCGAGAATTGTTTCTTTCAATGGCATTATCAATCACTGTTTGATTGAAAATGAAGCTTGTTCTGTTCTCCGTGATGCGCGTTTCTTTTGCGCAGATTGGTAATAAAGTCATATCAAATTATATTGTAACGCATCATTACTTCATGTTATATAATATCGAGAGCGGCAAAAAGTAAGAACCACGGATATCAGTGTAAATCTTCGTCATTTTTACCAAGAAAGTATGTTTAAATAAGCAATAAAATTTTCAGGTTCTCTGTTGCTTTCTTCTATATTGTATAGTGTACTTGTGCACTTATCACTTTATCCAGCTGTTTACATATGCGCTTTATTGGTGAAATTCTCAACGCTTAAGGAACGTATGCTAACAATTACATTTTCGACAATTATGCTGATTGGATTGTTGTTTTTTAATCGCTTTTTGAATGAAAATAGTTGGGATTACATTGATTCAACATACAAATTCTTGTAAGTTCTAGTTTTTGTTATAGGATAGAAGCTAGAACATGAAGCTGGAATAGCATAAAAATGAAGAATTTTCATTAATGTTTTACTTTGTCTTATAGTTGACATTTTTTAGGTTGGATGTTCGTGACTTGACACCAAATGTTGGCATATTCTGGTATTTTTTCATTGAAGTTTTCAACCATTTTCGTCGTTTTTTTCTTTGGGTATTCCAAATCAATATCCTCGTTTATCTTGTACCATTATCATTGACATTAAGGTAACGTTTCTTACTAAAGTCAATAAAATGTATAATCTATTTTTACCTAAATTGTCGATTTGTGTGCATCTCAAAAAATGCTCAAGAGCGAAAAAAAACCTTAATTTGAAGGATGAGTTAAATCCTTTAATTTGTTATATATCATATCAAATCGAATCTGAGTTATATTTTCAATTTGTATTTATTACTATCGCAAATACTTTATTTCAGATCCAATGCTTTTCTACTTCTATATCAATTAATGATTCTCATTTCCGTCTTTGCATCGTATCCATCGATGGCTGAGAGTTTAATTTATTTGAGTTTGTTACCACTTTTCGAACATTTGAGAAAATGTTAGTTTTATAATCATTTATATTCTTATTCACTGTACGTGACTTTCATTTTTTTAAATTTCTGATGCATTTTTTAAAAAATATGAGAACGTGTTTGGGAATAGTATCATTTTTGAAATTCTGTTTAAAAATTTTCTGCTTGACATTTTATTAAAAATTAGTTCGGTTAGGTACTCATTTTTTCAACTATTTTTCACAGATTTTCGTTGGAAATTAATTATTGGTGGAGCATTATCAGCAACAATCGTCTTGGCACCAGTAATGTGGCAAATGTGGATTGTTACCGGTTCAGGAAATGCGAATTTCTACTTTGCCGTTACTTTAACTTATTCCGTTGCCCAAGTACTGATTAAACTTCATTTTTGCCACTTTTTGCAGAATATAGCAAAATTCTAATTAAGGCTAGGAATTAGTCGTCAGATTGATCTTTTTTTTTCAAAATCTCGCTGGGAGATGAATATTTGCTTCTTCATTTTATATAATTTCTCTCTTAATCCTTGCTTTTTCACAGATTTTCCTACTTACCGATCTTCTCTATGGTTACTTACGCCTGAAACTTGTCGAGGGCAGAGGAATAACTGATGAAAGCAAAATAGCAATTCTTGTGTTCAAGTAAATCACGCATTCAATGGCATTTCCATTACATTTTGTGATCAGTTTGCAATGCTGCTTTATTTCATGTATTTGCTTCGTGTTAATCTATAAGAAACATGTTTGTCTTTCATCTGTTGTTAAAAAATTTTCTTTTTCTCGATATTTTAGTAATAAAACATATGAAATTAGATGATGCAAGAAGATATGGCAGATCTTTTACCCCTCAAAGCCAGCATTTAATGTTATTGGGATAATTCATCTAATGCTTATACCATGCACAAAGTGTATTAAATCCACAAAATATAAATCTATCCTCAAATTGGTTTCAAATACCGGAAGTGTCAACATAGCAACAAAATATTTTGTCAATATTTATTTGATTGCTATACTTTTATTGATTCATTTTTAATAATTATTCAAATAAGGAAGAAATGTCATCATAATCAAAACAGATTTACTGATATCATATAATGAAAGATATGCTTATACATGCAAATATTAATACATAGTTTTCGTGCTCATTTTAACAAAAAAAGAATTTGGGATGAAATTTTGATTATATGGTACTAAATAATAATAATTTTTCTATGTTACGATTTTTATCAGTTCATTTCATATTACCAAAAACATATGCATCGTATTTGGTTTGTAGAAAAAAATGGAGCATGATATTTGTGTAATTTAAATTTTAATATTAATTAGGTTTAAAATGTAAAAATTGTTAAAATTGCAATAAACAAAAATGCATATTTCACTGTTTTGATTAGTTTAATTCAAATGCACTGAAATTAGTTAATTAGCTAGCCATTAAACTTCAACACACATTAAAGTAATAAATAATATACTTCTAAGCATCCATTTAATCAAAGTTTCCCTTTCGTTTAATTAATATTTTAATGGTTGAAATTATTATTTTTCAATTGACACGAACACTTCCTTTTTCCTTCCCCATTTTATCTTTACCTTTCTTTTTCATTTTTCAAGGTCATGTCATTTCTATGTTTTGACCTTACACCTTCAATAAAGCAATAAAAAAGGAGTCACTTTAAATTTTTGTTCGTTTTTTTCTTTTTCTGTGATTAATTAGTTGTTATTCATCAATTAAACGAGCAGTTGTATGTGAGTATAACCGGTGGAAGTAATAAATCAATTGGAAAGCAAATAAAACTTTCATAATTTTTTTGTCGTTATAATTGAAACAGGCATTCTTATATAAAAATTTATAAGTGACAACTCTTCCATCTTTTAAACATACTGTTTCTTTGTCAGTAATTTTGCTGATTCATTTCTTGATTCAAAAAAACTCAAGTTTTACACGCAAAATTGAAGATGATGCATGCGAAAAATAATATGAGGGATGAACGATGCATAAAATTACAATAATCAGTTAATTATAAAAATTAAAAAATGTTTTTCAATTTCCAATCATTTATT
>UPTC01001606.1:0-14361 GCA_900537255.1 Acanthocheilonema viteae
AACAACAACAACAATAACAACAACAACAATAACAATAACAATAACAATAGTAACTAACAGTAATAATAACAAATAATAATGATATTTCTTGATATTCTAAAAATCTTTTCAAATAAATTCGCTAATTCTAATAGGAGTAGAATAGAGCGCTCTTGCCATAAATGGACAAGATAAATATTATGCTGGAAATTGAATAGAAAAGTTTTCATTTAAAATTATATTCAATATTTTCCTGTTCCATCTTATTATATATATCTCGAACTCTTATTTTAATCTCATCAACAAATTATGTCTGTTTGATAGCAAAATTATATTTGTGAAAAATAATCGCCTCATCCTTTCTTTCTTCCCTACCTTTCTTAGTATTTGATGAATTTTAAATTTTTAGAGGCTGTCCCCTTTTAATAAAGGCTTGGAAATTATTTCTTAATGGCAGAAACAATAAGAAGGACAGGTTCTCATCTAACAGTCTTTATTGAAAGGGGACAAAATCAAGAACCGTCATAAAGGTTGTACTGATCATTATGACTTCCTCCTTCATGATTATCAATCGCTTTCTAAATTAAAAAAAATTATCAATAATTAGTATAGCTCCAAATTGCAATATCAACTCTATTCTAATCATAACGATTGGTCATGTGATCAGAGGAAAGAATGAAAACTTATTAAGGATGACTGAAGTGAAAATAATTTGAAGTGATAAATTTTGAGTATATAATTCGGATTTTTGTTATTTTAATAATTTATTAATTTGAAATAGTTGATTAAAAAAATGAAAAATTAACTTGCCTAATAATATATTATTCTGTGTTGTTTCTCTGCATTATGATAGAAATTGTAAACTTAACAAATGAAAATATCACTACATAATTAATATGAAAAGAGATGTCACGGTTTATTGCACATATCAATTATGTTTTAAATTACTAAAATATTTTCAGTTAAAGAGAGATAGCAATTAAGGTGTTGACAACAAAAGGAAATTTTATAAATGAACTAAAATTAGAAATTTGAAGAGGAGATCATTAAAAACATTCATATATTGATGTAAAAATAAACTGAGGAATATATTTTTTTAATTAATTTAAAAATTTATTTAATTTTGCATAAAATTTATTTCTTCCATGAAATTCTTTTAACATTTGCATCCTAGAAGCACAACCGAATGAAAATAAAAATAATTGTTAGAACTGTGTCACATTTTATTTTCAATCCAATAATTTGGCATAAATATTTCATTTGAAATATGCAAATAGGTTATTAAACTGGAACTGAAAACAAAGGAGAGATTCGATTAACTAGAAGAGATGATGAACGCAATGAGAACAATATGTATTTTTGATGATTTGAACTACAGAGTTCATAGATGAATGTTAGTACTATCAATTGTAATACCAATTATTCATTATTCAATGCATCAACTAAATGAATGAGTAAATTATTTTTTGAAAAATATACGGTAAAAAATTAATGGTTAAATGGAAAAAAAATTAAAAATAAAAATTGAAACTATCTAATAGCATCGTTTTAATTAATGTAATGCTTGCGCTAATTTCTTTACTAAAACTTTTGATCACATTTCAGAAACATTCATCCTTTCCAGTAAAAAAAGAATGAAAAAGAAATATCGAGGATGGGAGAAGGATGAAATTATATGACAATCTTTTTAAAGATGAATTAAATGAAAGTTTTCGAAAAAAAAGAATCTCTGTCCGTTGCATTTTCAAAATTTTAATTTGGCCAATCGTCAAAACTAATCATTAGACTTTTTGAAAAAGATAAAAAATAAACAATTATGGTGTTACTAAAACACTTAAATTTTTAATAAAAATTTAGGAAAAAAAGCAATATAGGATCCCATGTTACTTTTTTTTTGTAAAGGTAAAAAAGAAGTTTGAAAAATAACACATTTTGCGAGTCTGCACTTTATAAGCCAGCAATTTCCTCTACTTTTTTTTATAACAAAAAATTGTATTATTTTTTTTTTTGTTCTCTTTGCAAAATAAACTGGCAGCGTTTTTTTGTGTACTGATAGCAATGTGCTAAATTAGCTTACAAAATAATTAATGGGAAAATGCTGCAGAAAACTGAACGAGAATCGGATCGAATCGGATTGGGAAAAAAGGAAGGATAAAAAAATTTATGGGGAAAAAAAGAATTCTAATTTTTCTAGAAAACTTACTTTGAAAATAAATGACGAATAAGGGTAGGGGAGAGAGAGTGAGAGGAAGAGGGAAAGAGAGAAGGAATGGATTAGTTGGTGTTGGTTAAAAGGACAAAAAAAAGGAGAGGCCTATGTCTGGATATGAAAAGCTTAGAGTTCGTTTCAATTCAGACAAAATCAATCAAATACAAAAAATGCCTTCCAGCTTTTTTTTCCATCTGTCAAATAATATCGCTTACTTTTATTTCGAACATTAAATATATTAGTAATATAAGGCTGGCTCATTTAATATCCCACTTAAATTTCAGTAAAAGAAAATATCAAATATCCTTATGTAATAAAACACTGATAGATTATCTTTTGAAATTAGTTAAAATTAAAATATGAATTTCATGGAGATTATTGCACATATCAATGATATGATCCGTTCTTGTATTATCAAAAATTCACAAATGGATGCAATTTACAATTCATTTGATACTTTAATAACTGAGCTATTTTTCTGGTTATAATCACACGATCATAGGAAATGAGATAAAGTGGTAAAATGTTAAATTTAGCATTGCCTAATTATTTTTAGGAACATTTGAAAAAAGTCAACAAATGAGGTTCACAGAAATATACCAAATATATATTTGCAATAGTACATTTTAAAAAGAAAAAGATTCTTTAAAAAAAGTAAAAAAAATATTTTGGCACGGAAAAGAGGAAAAAATAGATCTATGATGGATTATGTAAATTTTGTGATGGCTACTTTCATATGATAGCCATTTAGAATACTTTCTAAAGTTTGAAATTGTATTTATAACTAAAGGAATAATAACATGAGAGTGAGAAAGGTGAAAAGTTTTAAAAAAAAGAACGAAAATAAAGAACTCTTCGATGTTCTTTAGCAGTTAAAGACGATGACAGCTATCAAAGTGAACTTATTAAACTATGATTACTAAAAAAAATCATATAACTCAGTCAACTGGAAATTGTGAAATAATTTTAAATCCAATCACTTATAATCTATTTGTTTATCATTTAATAGATATTATTCTTTCAAATCCATCCAATGACTTTGGAATGTTTGAATCCAAAGTTGGGTGAATAGCACAGAACACTATATTTACCAATTAACTTAAATTTCAGATATTGTTAGATTTAATTTTAGCTTTATAATCGTTCTGCTTCCCTTCAAATAGAATATCTGCCGTTAAGTAACAAATAACTTGAATTTTAAATTTCCTTCGAAACAAACCTAGCTCAATGATACGGCCATTCCTGACAACGCTGATAATGCCAGGCAAAAAAGTTTTATAAGTATCAGTGAAAAATAATATCTTTTAATTATGATAATATCCATTTTTATTTAAAAAAAAAACGTAAATCGTGAATAAATTTGCTGAGAAGTGATGAACCATGATAACAGTAACAATTCTAATTATATATTGACAGCTGATAATTGAAATCAATCAGTCATTACATTATTTCGAGAAAGAAACTGTCACCAAAAGATATTGATGATGCTCACGTGATAAAGAAAGGATTCATTTTCCATTTACTGCACATTTTGTAAATTCTCCTAAAAAACAAAAAAGTACGAAGTTAACAGAATCAATAAATAGCAGTTAGCCAGTTAACTGTTTTTATTTTAGCCGTAAAAAATCATTACTGATTTAATGATAGGAACGAATCAAGAGAGATTATTTCAGGAATCAATTGTGTTATCACAACTTTGATTGCTAACATCTGACAGATAGCAAAATGTGTAATAACTATGTGAAAAATTTTTGGCGTTTTTTGAATTTTCCCTATTTATATCTAATAATGGCTAACTAAATTTACATTCAATTTTCTTTAAAATGTAATCCACCTTCCTCCCAAAAAAAAACTTGTATCGTTGAATTCTGAAATAAATCAAAAACAACAGAGATTTCCATGCAAGTGAATTCGGAAATGGGTTATAATCAATGGATAGATTTTATCAAATTTTAGTTTGGAGAAGTTTGATCGTATCATTCTTCGTTTTTGGAATTGAATTGAACAAACTGGCATAGTGCTTTATGCTAACTAAAAATCTGTCAAATTTAGGCATATCACCCTTTTCTATCAATGATAGCTTCGCATAATATAACATTTCAGCTTAGCGTTCCTTTGAATTGGTGTAGAAAAATTTTAAATTACTACGGAAAATTTAAATCAGCTGTCTTACTTTTACAAATAAAATAAATGAATGATTTGTACCGAAACGAAAGCAAATGAAAATAATTCATTATCAAATATTTTTTTGGAAAAAATTGTTAATAAATCAATGTCAAAGCACACATTTGACAGAATTTTACATTTCAATTTTATCAAAAACCAATTATGCTTAATTATTAATAATAAATAATCAATATCAAATTCATTAATCCTATCAATGAATTCTACAGTTACCTTTGGGAAAAAAGTAAATTCAATAAATATATTAAACTAATTACTCAATGTTAGTTGTCCACTGATCTAATCGCTGGAAGTTGATTAACCTAATTTAATTTTTCTCAATTCTGAAGCAATTCAATTACCTAATATCATTTCTGAGAAATTCCAGCTATTTTAAAGAGTTATTATTTCTATACTAACTTTCAAAATTGAAGCTACGAAGTCATTGTCTACAGTGGTGGAAACTGATTTGTCGTTTTGAATTTTTGAATTTGTTAATCTATAATATCAATTCGTTCAAGAATAATTTCAAGTTTTTATTTGATGGGAAGTGATAAAAGATGAATGGCGTTCGTTTCACACTCGCATAACCATCAATTGCAACGATAAGGTCATGGAGAAGAAAAATTTGATGAGATGAACTTTGGTCCTAATTAATACAATTAAAGGAATTAGTACTAAATTAAAGAAAATATATGAAGGTTTAGAAGTGCAAAAATGATTACACTGCAAAAAAATGATAACAGCAAACAGAAGAAAATGAATGATTTTTCAATTAATTTTAATCATTTAAAGCAATGAAATGGCAATCGTTACTCAAAATGACTGACGAATCATACGTTATTGATTCGTTAAAGTTGAAAATGTTAAAAATAGATTTCATTTTATTTTGAAATTTATCATTTAACAAATGGTTCTTTTTTCAGCTCAAATAATTCCCCAAGTAATTCACTAAAATTTAGTGCAAGATTTGTTAAAACATTATGTCTGGAAAATAGAAAAAAAAGAGAGAAAGGAAGAGAAAGGGAAAGGGGAGGGGAGAGAGAGTGAAAAAAAAAAGGTAAGAAGTGACTTTTCCTACAATTTGAAAATACAGAAATGACATCTCCGAATAATTATCCAAACTTTCATTCACCAGTATTTTTTTTTTTAAAGATGGAATAGATAAAAGTGAGTTCATCCCATTTTACTGAACGCATTTTAATAAATTAATGATGGAATGAATTTGAATATGAGAAAAATGAAGGTTGGCAGCATTCCAAACGTGGTTCACATGAGTAGAGACAAAAGGAACAAAAATCAATGCTGTCTTGTTGAAGAATTGAATTGAATGAACATGATGGGGTGTGGAGAGAATGGTTGACCTTCACAGAGAGGGGGCAAAACGAGGAACGGGAGGAGAACGAGGGCCAAGGTCAGTTGGAGTACGAGAGTAAAATAACCTCAAACATCATCCTCCATACATAGCATGTAAGGGTTATCAGCAGCAGATCTCTTCCAGTGACTCACTAAACTCTCAATACCATTCCTACCACCACCACCACCATCATCATCCTCATCTGATAATAATAGTCTGGAGATGTGTTCTGCTCAAGAGAGAGAGAGAGAGAGAGAGAGAGAGAGAGAGAGAGAGAGAGAGAGAGAGAGATGAGATCTTTTTCTCTCCTCTCCCTCTTATTCTTCTCCTTCCTTCCTTCCTTCCTTCCTTCCTTCCTCTCATCACTAACTAATGCAAGAAGAATAGCCAACGTTCGCCATTGTCCTATATCCTCTAGTGAACTTACCTTGAAAAAAAAAAATCGAACTCTTTGAACGCTTAATGATCAAATTAAATGATGGATTCATTATTAATTTTTTGATTATTAATGATGGATTAATTATTGATTTCATTAATTGGGATAAGATCGAAATTTAACAAAAAAATAGAGATACAGTAGTAAAGTAATGTTTATTTTTACATTATGAGTTTTGAGCGTAATCTAGTTCTTTATCATCTTATCACTGCAACCAATTAATTTTTGCGTTAAACTCTCTCTCTCTCTCCCTCTTTTCCTCCCTCTCCTAATTACTCAAAAAAGAGAAAGGTAAAAAAGAAAGAAGACGAGAAGCAGGCACATTTAGCCATTTAGCCAAATAATAATGATATTTATGATAGAGTGAGATCTCGACTTGAATTTCAGTATAAGGCAATTGGTAAGTTTTTGAAATTTCCAACACTGTATTTCAACTCTTGAAAAAAGATTCTTCTTATGGAGCTTTTTTTGTTATGAACTGTGGAAGATATTATATTACGACTAAAATAATTTGGGCAATTTTGTCATCCCTGAAAATCATTAATTTCATGAATTTCATAAATTAAGGAGGTCAAGTTAATAAAATGCATGGATGAATCAGTGCAGAGATCAAAGGTCGGCTAGAATTGTTGGTCAGATATAAATCGGCAAAACTTAAAATTGTTTGTATCGCTAAAAATAACACTGATCGTAGAATAGTCACAAATGATCACTTAACAATATTACAATTTGTATACATTTGTGAGATACTGTTACCTGTAATAGACTCTCTAACAGTATATCGCTTTAATTTTCATTGAAAGTTATTTTGAGCAGGAATTTTTACAAATTTTTCAATAAAAGATTTGATTTAATCTATCACCTAAAAAATGAAACTTCTCTCGGGAGTAATTTTAGGGATGAATTTGTTTTAGATGAAAAATCATTGTGACTAATTTCATCAAAATTATCTTTTGCATAAAATCTCAACAGGCCTCAACAGCGAAACGATTTAAATTAAAATTTTTTGCTGGAAAGCAATTCTACCAACAAATACTTCTCTACTTTTTCTGCTCTTCTAATTTTTACCGCAGACTTTTTGATTTTATACGATTTGCAATTTACAGCGAGAATGAAGACTGATCGAAAAAAAGAAGAAATGTTTTGATGGAACTGGAATCATTTTTAGAACAAAAAAAAGGAAAACCGGAAACAAAAGAGCATTCTTCTTTCTTATTAAAATGAAATATAGCAAGAAAAAGAGGGAGGAATATTGAAGAGAGTGAAGTGTCGTTGAATAAATTTAAAAGATTGATGAATTGATGAAGAGATGCTTCCAATGATTCACAATCAATGCGGGAACCATCGGTGATTTAAATGAATCATTTTTTGAACAGTTTATTAATCACTCATCAATATTTAATGCTTTCTTCTTTTAGCGTTAATAAAACAAAAATATAGTAAAAATAAAAAAAGAATTGACACTTTTAATTAATAAAATATCAAAACTCATTTTGATTTAATCTTGCACTGCAAACAGAAGACAAATAAGTGTGAAATTTTACATTTTTGGAAATTATTTCTCCACATGAAAAACAAATTGCAACATACTATGAGAAGATAAAGTAAGAATGTTGGATAAAAATGATTGGAATTCTTCAAGTATTCAAAGAATTATTCTATCGGAGTGGGAATGGAATGAGTGATATCGTTAAGGATCGCACTGATATACTCCTATGATTATAGCTTTATCATTTGAAGCATGTAACTCTAAATTCTTTCACTAAATCTTCCAGTTAAATGTGTAAAGAAGATATTCACAGAAGAAATGACGTTTCAAAATTTTATCATTAACATCGAAAAAGAAGTATTAAATTGAATGCAAATGATGAAGTAATGACTAATAAAAATCACTTTGAAAAGGACCAAATTAGTATAATATGAATGAATGTAATTAGCAAAAATTGAAATTTATAGTACTATGTCATAAATTTTCCTTTTCAAATATTATTTTTTTGATATTAGAAGAATTTTCATTTTGAGGAAAAAAATGAATGAGAAATTGAAAAAAGCTAGAGAATACAAAGCAAAAAAATTCCTGCTAGATAGAATAGAAGTTAAATTTCGTTCTTTTGTGACAGTAATAGCAATTATGTTATATTATGACTTCATCAATTAATGGTTACTTTTTAATCGTTATTTGAATTAAGAATGCTGCAAATGCAATGATGACGAACAAATATCAAACTGAGGACTGAACTTAAAAATGTTACTTCTTTCATTATTTGGAACAATATGGCCATACCATTGATTTAAAATCAAGCAAAGAGTTGAAAGTCAGAGAATTTTACTGGTAATTTCAATAGTATTAAATGATTTGGTTAATTTCAATACTCCGTCCATTTTTTTTTATTTTAAAATTTTCAGGTTAAATCTTACTTGCATAAAGAAATTTTTATATTTGATAAACTGTTTTTTTTTCTCTGAATAATTCCAAAGAATTTAAATATATGTAATTGTTGTGAACACAATTAAATGCCTCCATCTTCAATCTTTCATTGATTCTCTAACAGATTTCGTACAATTTTTCTTCCTCAGAAATTGCTGACAATGACTTACATTAATTTATATTGTAAGCAAGTTGCACATCTCAGAAGACAGCAATGAAAGGAATGAAGAGATCTGAATATGAGGCTAATCCACATAAATTCTCCCAAGGCCTTCCTTTTTTTCTTATTCGCTCCATTATCTAAAACGAAAAATCGATGCAAGTTTGTGCACAAAAATCATGCAGTATGAAGAGAGCTTAAAGCGTTTCCTTAAAATCAGTGATTTTTTCTTCTATTCCCAGAATATAAATTCAGAGAAAACATTAATCAATTATGCTTCTTTCTCAAGTTCCTTAACTATATTAGAAATGTTTTTTTTTTTTGGGCATCATATGGAAAAAAGATTTCAATTACATCTTTCAAAATACAAAAAAAAAGCCTGTTTAAAGTTTTTCATCACACTGTTCAATGGCATTTCCACATTCATTGCTATTTGAAAGCATTTTGAAACAATAAAAAATTTCTTCCGAGTTTAAATGAAAGACAACAAATAAGGAACAATTTGCAGTATGAAACAAAGAAAAAATAGAATGAATAAAAAAAGACATAAAATTCCGTCAGTAAAATTTTGTAAATCTGCCAAATAAACATTTGACGAGTGAAAATTAAATAGTAAGCTTAAAGTTCACATTATTTGTGCTTTTAAATCAATTACAACAAATTCCACTTAGAGAAATATCTGTAGAGAAAAATCAATGACTATGATATACTTGAAAGCTTCATTATCAAAATCCGAATATTGATGTCAAACTTATATAGTGGATAATGTTATCTTAATAACTGATTATTTATTGTTATTACAAAAATATTGGCAAATAGATCACATGCGATTAGTTCATTGAGAGAAAATACCGCTATAAAAGTATAAAAAATAAAAAATAAAGAAGAAATTACTATAATTGCCTGACTGAAATTAAAGTCAGTTTGTATTTAAAAATTTATTAAAGACATGAATTCTGTCCAACAAATGACGGTTTTATAATGGAACAGAAGTTATTTTACTGTATGTACAAAGAAAAATTTATGATGTTATAAAACTTAGGTATCTTATATTTGAGATAATTTAGGAGAAAGAAACTTGTAAAATAGAATTCCCAGATTTATAAAAATGAAAGAGAATATAACAAAGGATCAACAGCATCAGGAACATTTTTCATCAAGAGTACACTTTTCTCAACTCGCCACATAGTCGAAACCGTTTACCGCTGCTATTAATGCTACTAATTTCTCATTCAATTTTGTCATCAGATTTACATCATCTTTTGCATGCATGCTCAAAATAATCATTTTCTGGGAGCTCGTCAATAATTCGGCAAGCTCCGCATTCGTTTTCGGATGCCTTTCGACCTATAATCAATCAATCGACAGTTTTTATCAGTAGACATAACATTTGCCACTTATAAAAGAAGAAATTGTCAAATATACTTAGTACTGTACAATATTTGAATCGTTTTTTGCACAGCATTTTTCCTATAACAAAGATATTACCTTTGCAATTAGATGTGAAACAAATTTCCCAGAGGCGTGAACAGCAATTTTTTCATTTCTTGCTAGCAATATTAGCAGTGTTAAAAGAAGACCGGAAGGCGGATCTGTGCATTCGCGTAACTGACTCACCAATTGATCTTCATAGGTTTTGATTAATTCTATGCTGAAAATAAAAACGAGAAATTCCGAGATTAATCGTAAGCGAGAGATAAGTAAAAGAGAATTTCAAAATTCTATGTCTGAAACGACTAACTAACTCTTAGCAGAAGTTTTCAGAAACCGGACTCGGTTAAATAATTTGATGGAATTTGTTAAATCTAAAGAGAAATATAAACGCAGAAGCAGATAAACCTGAACAATACGTGATATGAATTGTTTTCTTTTTTAACAAAAGTTCATGAAAATTTAAAAGCAAACCGTCGTTTTTTATCAGGCAAAAGCAAACCGTCGTTTTTTATCAGGCATTTTTAAATTCAAGGCGCAAACAGCTGATGTACAAACACCAAATACTGCATCATGGAACGATTCGAGATCCTTTGTTGACAATGCTGTAAACAATTTCTCAACTGCCTTGCGATTTTCCGCATTCTCAATATTCGCTATTGTTTCATTGCGAGCCTAAAATTTAAAATTTTAAAAAAGAAGCGAAAATAAATTTCCCAACAATCACGCATTATTATAAATATAATGTAAATTGTGCATTAAATTGATTAAATTCATGAGCGAATTAGATGCAGTTTGTAAAAAATACATTATTAAGGTGAAATATTCTTAGTACTATCAGTAAGTGCAATGTTTGTCAAGTTTAAACAATTTCCAGCCAAGTTAATAATTCCTCATTTAATAGCACTTGTTAAAACACTAACATGAATCATGCATTACTATAAATTACCTTTGTGTTAAGAGTATCAACATTTTGTGTTCTCGATATATAAGATAATACATTATTTGCAAAATCTGTACACAATGTGCGAAGAAGATGTATTTGGAGATTAGAAGCCACTGTATCTGAATTTAATTCTTGTTTCAATACTGCATTATTTTCAGAAAGAAAAATTTCAGGAAATATACTTTTTAATTTTTTCTAAAATTTTTAACAACCACTTAAATTTTCGAGTCCCCATCAGTTGATAGAATAATTCTTTTTTCGAAATACTGATAAATTATCGAATTTTTCCATTCATCAGATAAATTCCAAATATTTACGGATATTCTACGCAGAATTTGACAATATAATAAATTCAAAAACATTTGTGTATGAACGTAAATAAAATTAACCTTCAAAAGTGGCTGCACCATCTTCGAAAATACAAATATTGTCATACAGCGCACATAATGTTTCCTGCAGCTGTGCATGAGCACGTTTGTGATCTTGTATGGATATCGCATGCACATTATCCAGCAGTAATTCTGTTCGACTTCTCAATAAATTTTCTGCTTTTGTCCGTATCTGCTCAGTAACATCCTCTAGCAATTCATTTGGTATATCATTCGTCTTTTTCAGTTCCTTGATTATTTCCTCTTCGGACAATCTAATAAGCAGGTCTAAAATTCGTTTTAAATAAAAATAAGAAAGGAAAAGGGACAAATTCAATCAATGCTGTGAATTATTAAACAGCAAATTGAATTCAAGAAAACCCAAGAAAAATAATTTATCTTCGGAAAGTCTTTAAAATTATGCATGTTATCAAGAAAGCACGTAAGAAATCGAAGTACTCATTAAAAAAGTGTTTCCTGCTTTATTGCTGGGACCAGAATAACATACCTAGAGTTGATTCTTCAGGGAGAATCTGTTTCAAAGTTTTTCCTTTCCCACCTTTACCTTTCTTGCTCTTCGCTGTATTCCACTCCTCATCTTGTTTCTATAAGCAAGTTCCTTTGCTTTTAAAAAAAGGTCATGATTGACAAAAACAATATAAATGAAATATGCATAAACACTTCCAGCAACATACTTTTTCCTGTTTTTTGAATGCTTTCTGTTTACCCCAGATGGAAGTAATCTCTTCAGCCCGTATATTGATCAAACCATCCAAAGCTTTCATCGCAAATGAGAGAAGTTGTTGACTGTAGATATAAGAAATACCGGGGACAAACAACCAATTCTTTAAAAACAGCGAAAAAATTAGACATGAAACACAAACTTCTTGCCGAAAAGGAAGCATAAAGTATTAATACATAATAGCCCAATCAATCAATTCATGACAAACCTCGTTATTTTTCACCAAAGAAATGATTGCTTGCTCAATGTCTGCCCTACTTTGAACAATTTCTGGCATATGCAGTCGGACATCAACAACCGATTTGGAATTCATCTAAAATACTTGTAGACCTTGAATTATAAACACATTGAAGTTTTTTGTGTATGGGAATTTTTAAGAAAATGTTCAAAATAAGGCTTAGCTATGTTTAAAATAAGTTTTACACTGACTAACCTCTTCCTTCACAACTGCTTCAATTTCATTCCAAACTTTTATGCTTAAAATAGCGGATGGGAAATATATTAGCGTCGAATGCTCCATGTCTTGTAATATTTCTTTCATATAAATCTTCGGCTCTGATATGAAAAGTTTTTTAAATACTGCTAACCCTGAAATCGTGAATTTTTAAACATATGTTCAACATTGAACTGAATCATATTATTATTTAAAGAATTTGCAAAAGCCGTTAGCCTAATTTTTAAGACCTCGAAATATACGACAAATGGTTAATAAATCAAAATATTACTCAACATCCCCTCTTGTAAGAAAGTCTTTAATATATACTGTTTAACCAGAATCGTATAAATATTTGGATGATATAGACAGCGACTCGAAGTACGAGCACCAATTATTTTCCCAGGAGCCTGAAAAAAAAATGGCTTCGGATAACAGAAGTCCAATAATAGACAACTGCAAAACTTCGAAATATTAGTAAGAAAAAAAACGACACAATAAAGAATTTAAATAAGTGATTAACATTCTTCTAAGAGTGGAAATTCCAAAAAATCTATTATCTGAATTATTTGAAGAAACATTTATTTAATAATAATAATGCTATTAGATGGCGGCTCCGTTGTTGCAGATATAAAAAACTTTACTATGCAATATTGTGATATTCCAAATTATTCGTTCTCTTCAAAAGATATTCTACCATTGACTGAGCCCAGCAAAATTAACAAATACAAAAATATAACAACTAGTAATTAAAGGATATTTTTAACTCTTTAAATTAGTTGCAAACATTATGCAAAAAACATTTTCTC
This sequence comes from Acanthocheilonema viteae, assembly GCA_900537255.1. Classification (NCBI taxonomy): domain Eukaryota; kingdom Metazoa; phylum Nematoda; class Chromadorea; order Rhabditida; family Onchocercidae; genus Acanthocheilonema; species Acanthocheilonema viteae. The sequence continues at coordinate 13,462 of UPTC01001606.1, forward strand.
ATGAGACACATTTCAAAAAACTGTTTTTATTAAAGAACCTCTTTCACTGCATCAAGTTCATCGAAAAGTGACCAAAACATTGTATTTGTTAGTTGCAATTCCGACTGAAGTCTATCTATTGGTGTCACTCTAAAAAAACGACGATAAAAATATGATTCTATTCTTGAATCAGTACTTGAAATAAAATATGACAAACTTGGTCAGTCCACAAAGCATAGCTCTAATGATATTTCGCTGAGCTGATAAATAAGATCGAGTATAAAGTGCATCACCATCGCGTATAGCATCAATTTTTGAGCCAACTTCTACCAAAACCAGACTATTCAATATTTCAGTTGCCAAATCCCATGTTTTTACTAACTGCGATACAGAAACGATACCAGCATCCACTAACTGTTCATTTACGGCTTTGCATAACACATCTATATAATCCCTAAAAAAAATTCATTACATAATACACCAGAAAAAGTAGACTAAATACACGCTAATTAAGTGAGCTTTAAAGTTATATTTAATTATAACGTCACCTAAAAAACTTTTAATAGATTATTTTACGCTTGTTAATTAATGTTTGCTTAAAAATAACTTCGCTCTAACAGATCAATTATTACCTTTCTTAACTAACTAAAATAAAAGAAAAACTATCCTAATTTCATAAATAAGTGCTACAAATGTTGCCAAAATAGTGAAACAACAAATCTGGAAATCAGTTCAGCGTTGCAAAGCATAAAAGTGGGTGACTGCTTCGAAATGACAGATACCGCACTTTCAATATGCTCGTAATCGACATTCAAAGACTGCGCCAAATCGTACAGTGAAACTCGACCACATGAAATAAATAGACAGCATTTTCTACATACAATCTTCTTTTCAATGTTTTATTCAGCAATAAATATAATC
>UPTC01001607.1:771-14357 GCA_900537255.1 Acanthocheilonema viteae
TTTTTTTTTTTTTTTGTTGCAAATCAAAGAAAAAAATGTATTCTAAAATGGAAAAAAAAGTGTCATCTTCAATGTTTGTAAAATTTATTGTTCATGGATTTTATGAATGAAAAAAAAAAATTCAAAAGCAACAGAATATTTTGTTGAGTTCAAAAATTCAAAGCAATTTACACTTAAACATTTACTTTTATCATATCAATAGTAAACGTATGAGCAGAATATACTTAATCAATTCTTAATATTAAATTAAATTAAATTTTAATAGCTTAGCAATAATTTTGACCATTATAGTTCAATCAAAATTGATCACATTTATTGAATCGATTCATATCAAATCAATATCATCGGTAAATTTCATTTGGTTGCAGTATCGGAAAAAGTAAAAACAGCATTTTCACGATCAGATTCTGTTGTTTTTGAATTGGATCTTTACAATGCAAATACAATCGAACGATTATCGGAATGTAAAAATATTCCGGGCGGTGGCACAGTGAAGGATTATTTATCGCCCAGATTATATCTGAGGCTTGAACATTGTATATACTTTATTTTTCGCTTCGAATTTTTCATTATTAAAATTTTAACATCACAAATAACACATATTTAAAATTAATTTTATCATTTTAAACAGTTATTATAGTGGGAACTGTTTTTAACAGAATCATTAAAATTAGAACAAATTCTAAAAATTGATAATTTTTTATGTTTAAAATTATGAAGTTAATTTTTTAATTTTTACCAGTTTTAAGCATTTCTCAAAGTTGTACTCGTTTGTCTTTTGTCTCAATAAATTTATTATATTTATTATAAGAGGATAATAATTCATAGAATTTGAAACACATACAGGTAACCCAGGTGAAACAATAACAATAATTGATAATTGATCATGAACTTGAAACATTTATTCTTGTCTGTTATATTGTAATAGTCGAAAAAAAAAACTGAGAAACGGATTAGCTGTTAAACATGAAATTTAAACAGATTATTTTACTAGCAAATATGATAAATTGAAATTTGGTGAAAGACAAATAGGGAGAGAGAAAGAGAGAGAAAAAAAAATTATGGGAGCTGAGAACAATTTAATGATATCATGATATTAAACTAAAGTAACAAAAATAAATTGAAAGATAAGCAAACATGCTGTTAGATTTTGAAACTAAAAAAGTTGCACCAAAAAAGATTATAAATTATTGAATGTGAAAAAAGAAAAAAAATTAGCTATTGAAGATTTTGAGACAGTATTATACGATTGAAATAATAAAATGGTTTAAAAAATCCCAAAAATCTATTAATTAAAAGGATAAATTTTTAGGGAGCAAATTTATTTTACTTAATTTGAAAGCATAAATTTTTAATTAATTTATCAAAACTCTTGAGATATGAGAATATATCGGAATCGATTAGAAAGGCAATATGATCGGAAAGAAAATTTACAATCCGGATCGGTAACCAGAAATCGTCCACGAAAATTGTTTGAAAATATTGTCGGTAAGTTTTACATTGATCAAAAGTTAATTTATACAACACAATAATTTTTGCTTTTAACATATTCATATTTTATTTACATAGCAAATAAAATGCGAGAAAAATGTAATAATGTATGGGTTTTATTTGCACTATTGTTTACATATTGATGTTATTTCTTCAAACGGTAAAAGAAATCCTAATTACAAGATAAATATCATTGTTTACCATCTAACCTCATTACGATAATTATTTATGGACAATAATAACATTGCTATATTTTTTGAACGATTAGTTAAATTGCAAAAAACATTTAGAATATATGACTAATGAAATTTTTATTAAATTTAATCAAAGTTAAATTTTTTTTAGATTTTATCATTTGAATATGATATAATCATTAATTGTAACAATAATCGCCTTTTTTTTTTGCCTTAGAAGGATGGGAACGACGACGACCGGTTTGGTTACTATTTCTATTGTATCAATTAACTGAAAACTATCTCTACCGGGAGCATATACCAATGCTCGATTTATTTCTCGCTCAATATGCTCTTGAACTTAACAAGAAACTTTATTCAATTGAAACTGCTACTGAGGTCAAATTTTGCTTAATTAATTCGAAGGTTTTAATCATTTCTGAAATTCAATTTTAAATATTTAATCGTTAGTTATTTAACGATAATTCATTATAATATTCCAGGATTTTCTTCTTGCACCTTTTCAATCTTCCAATTTATCAAATGAAAAGAATTTTTTTTTTCATTTCAGTAATTGACAAACAAATTTTAATAACAATAATTACTAATTTATATAATTCATATCCTTATGTTTCATTTTTAAAAATTTGACAACATTGGTGAGCTTTTAGTAAGTGATTAAATTTTCTCTATTTTTATTTTCAGCAATGTAATCCGCTTCGTTCAGTACGTATGGATCAGGTTGGCAGAATTTTCAAAAAAATTCTTTATTTTTGAATTTATAATTATGAAAAATAGCATTAAGTAAAATTATAAAACGACCATTTTGGTATTTCCTATCAATCGATCAAATAAAATATTAAAAGGAAATCTTTTAATAATTCTTATCAATTATTTAATCAAAATCTAGCTATTTTTAAGCAATGTTTCTGACAATTTTTTTTAGCAGAATATCGATTCGTGTTTTTAAAATGAAAAAAAAAAAGAATAAATTACAATGAACAGTAATAAATATAAAATGATAATTGAATTTGCTACGAAAAAACTTTGTATGGGTAAGATGTAAGCAAGTAGTTGATATAAAGGAGATGATGGAGATGAAAAGAAGAGGTGAAATTTTCATAAATTCCATATCTCCTCCATATCAGTGCTTACATCCTTCCTATTCAAAGTCTTTTCTTAGCAAATTCAATATATCATTTTATATTTATTACTAATTAATTATAAAAAAAAAACACAACATGTAATTAGGAAAATGATTGAGGCAGTTGGATAATTATTGTAACAAACAATTCTGAATTTTTGTATGCAAGCAATTAATTTGTTAGTAATTAAGGTGGACACAATTGCAGCATATTAGTACTCATGCACAAGCAAGCAGATGTAGAAATTATTACAATTCGCTTATTTGTTTGATTGTTTTAATCTTTAATCTTTTAGTCAAATATTTTAGAAATATATAATAATATTTATGTCGTATAAAATGAAACATAAAGATATAACGTATCATATTTTATCATTCTGTTTTGCCATTTATCGATTGATCCGTTGTCTATATTTGATCCAACAATTAAGATAGTTTAATCGTTATAATGAATTTCATAAAAAACAATTCTTTATCATTCAATTATCTTCAGTATTATTCAATGATTAGCATTTGGAACTAGTTATAACTGAACTGTTAACAATTGAATTACAACAATTACTATCAGTTTAAGTTTTATAACTAAAAGATTTTTTTTTTTATTTTTAGTTATTGTTTGCAATCAATTATACACTATCATATCTGGAATTTAAACATAATTTAACGATGACCGGAATGCAATTAAACAACAGTGGTATTGTTAATCTAATTAACAGTTACAAATGTGGCTCATTGGACGAATCTTTATTTAGTACTGATTCAAAACGATTCATTAATCAAGGATTTAGTATAACACTCGAACTTGACAGAAAAGCTCAAGAAGTAAAGTTGATAATATTTCTTTCTTCAATTAAATAAAATATGATTTAAAAATTTTAGGATTAGTTTGAAGTTTGTTTTTTTTTCAGGAGGATATTTTAAAGATTTAAAAAATTTTAATCTAAAAAAAAAATATGACTGTAAAATTATATTCAGTAAAATGAATGCAATGCAACGATAAAAAAACAATTACAATATTTCAATGATACATTATGATTAATGATATTGAATTTTAAAAAAAAAAAGTTTTCTCAAAATATTGAAAGCAAAATTGTTTTAAAATTTCCAAATATTAAATATTGCATTTTAAATTAGAAAAATTCTATAGATTGATGATCAACTTCGTGAAGATATCATCGAACGGCGAAATATTAGAATGGCTAATCGTATTGCTAAATTATTACGCTGGAAAGTGGGCAATCAATATTTCTTCGCTTTAGGAGCTGGTAGGATATTTTTGATAAAAGAAAAATATTGAAATTATTTATTTGTATTATTCTTTCTTTTTTCATGTTAAATTATTTCAAATGATATTTTTTACTGAAATTCTACAGTTCCTTTTTTTTTTCTGAAATATTCAATGCTTACAGTTACTCTTTAAATTCTTCATAATATACAACCATTCATTCATTCATCCATTTCATTCATTCATTCATTAATTAATTCATTAATTCATTCATTCATTCACTCATTCATTCATTAGTTCACTTTATTCATCCATCCATTTATTCATTCACCTATTTATTCGTTCACTCAACCGTTCATATTCATTCATTTATTAGTCTATCTATTCAATGATTAAAAAAAAAAAGGAAATTCAACGGTACCAAAAAAAAAAAGGATAAGAAATAAAACAAAGAAATTGTAGATTAGCAATCTTTTCTTTTCTAATTTTTCAAATAAAAAAGAAGCTAAAGCTATTCTTTTCATGAACATTTAGTAGTTACTTCAATTTTATCAGGGAAAAGTTAGGAGCTAATTTTCTGAAGGATAACAATGCTATCCTGTTTAGCGCATAATCTGAAAATTACAATATTTTCGATAGAAAATTTTTAAAAAAGATAAATTACGCTTAATATAACTTTCTTCATTCCTATACAGAAGACGACAATCTATCTAACTCTCAATTACTTCATTCATTGAAGTTACCTAGAGATTTGAAGTATTGCTAATAAGTATGATCTTATTGATTAGCATACACAGAGGAATGCTATATAATCTTATGAATACTATATTGAGTAGCAATTTATAATTTTCCGAAATGACATTTTTTTAATCTCACCTTGGTTGCATCGAAAAATACGCATACATATCTGTTCAGTTTTATAAAATAAGTAGCATTGGATAGGGTTAAAAAAATAAGGCTAAAATAGGATTTCATTTAAAATTTTGATGAAAAGCAGGTGAAAAAAAAGGTTCTACTTCAAGTTTCAGTTTATTACCACTTTTTGTTGTTTAAAACGACATACAATTTTTGTATTGTATAACTATGATGAGAAAGGATGGAAATCGAATTTGATTTGTTGGAAATCAAAAATGTTATACGTGCTGTACTGGTATTACGATTATATCATCCTATCAAAATGTTTTATAGCGTTTCCGAGATAAGACAACATTCTTTTACTCAATATATACAGGAAGATTAGTCATAAAATCCATTCACATTGTGAATTATGCAAAAACCAAACTATCATCTTGAAATTTTCAGGTCATTTCCTGGGTCGCAAGTCAATCTTGGCACTTTTGGAATCTCACGGGTTCATTACAAAGGCTGTTACGGAAAATGATGAAATCAGGTAAATAATTTTTATTAATTAAATTCTATAAATCTCTTCTTCTTTCCACATTTTCCTGTGTGAATCCACACAGCTAATGCTTTATGAACATGAATATGTCATAAAATACGGGCGGTAAACAACAAAAACCACCATAAACTATTAGTTTTCGGGAGAACGAGAACGACAGACGAGTGTACGTATTCAATGAGTTATGGGTACGTGACGACGATATAAAAATTGATCCTGCAATTGATATCATGCTTACGGTAGCCGAGTTACCCAAAAGTAGAAGTTCAATCAGGACAGGCAGACTTCAAATCATCGTTTTCATTGTAGTGATTATAATGTCCTTCATTATATCATAATATCGTTGTTTCAAATCCAATACTTATATGTTACTTCGCATCCATATCACTGATATGAACATTTGAAAAATATCAATGACATCCAAAGTTTATTTAACATTTAAAACATTCCTTATAATATCATATGTGTGCAAAAATTTCATGATTAAATGAGCGAGGCATCTTCTAAGCATAACGAAAAGGCAGAAGAAATTTGGATTATCTCATGAATTCAAAGAATTTAACTCCTACAAGGTTGTAAAAATAGTTAACCCAAAGCAATTGCAAAAAAGAATTCACAAAAGCAGAAGAAACAAGTATTAAAATCCTTGTTTTCTTCCTTACGCAAATCAAAAATGCAACAAACAAGACTATGGTCACCAAGAATGCGTAATATTTCACTGTCCGAATTTATTTCATTTTGAACTTCCCCATTCATTATCCCTCAAGAAACATACATAAAATGACACCAACGAGATCAAAGAGATCCAAACTTACTTCAAAGTTAACGGAATGGATCATGCTCAATTTCAGTGTATGTAATCAACGGATTTAACAAAAATCATAAAAAACATAGCGGAATGTACGGTATTTTCTTGAATTACCGTAGAGCGCTGATCTCAAAAAATATTAGCGTTAAAATCGTGATAATGTTAAAACTCGTATTTCTTTTTTTCTTCAACAATTTAAAGTACTTTCCGCAAAGTAATCTGAAATATTTTCATGTCGAACTATTGGAAACTTTTATATTAATTAATAATAGTAAAGAAAATACCTGCCTAATGTAATTAAAAGTATGTAGTAAACAGCTACACATATGATCCCAAGTATCCTAACTGTGGTGAAAATGAAGGATACTTAGCACAGATGAAGAAAAAAGGAATAAATAAGAGCTAACGCAAACATTGAGCTGAATATTAGCTGTTAACGGCCTATCAATAAAAATACTGATCAATATCAACAAACACTTCCATTTAACGCTTCGAAAATAACCGCGTAACCTGAGGACTTGTGCTTCTGCAACAGTTTTAGATTTTCTTCAAAGCCTTCGCCATCATTGCACCCATCTGCGCAGGCGATGCCGAAACCTGAATATTGCAATTGCAAGAGCCATTATTTGCAAAATGCCAGTCACCGTTGGATATTCCATTCAATACATAGTGATGCAATAAACTATATTCATTTTTAAACATCCAACCATTTACTTGCATTTATTCATTCGTCAAGCTATCAGTGAGTAAAGACTTCTCTGAACTGATAATATAAATCGTACAATAACTAAAAAAATAGAAAAAACAAAAGCAGCCCGATAGTTTCCCGTCGATTGATCTCGACGTTAATTGAACGTTGATTGAACCAGACAACAAATTACCATGTGTGAATAATATTATAGGATTCAATAAAACGAGTTCTGATATAACTTGGAAACTCTTCAAATGACTTACGAGGACGCCAACACTTTTCAAAGCTTCGATTTTATCAGCAGCAGTTCCTTTACCACCCGCAATAATTGCACCAGCATGTCCCATTCGTCGGCCTGGTGGAGCAGTCTGGCCAGCAATGAATGATACGACCGGTTTAGCATTCGATCCCTAAGCAATTTTGAGTCATGTCGTGAAATATTTTGAAAGGAAACTATACATTTTTTTTGTCATATTTTTATGCTGAATGCTCAGTAAAAAGAAATACCGTATTATTTTCCTTCAAAAATTGAGCAGCTTTTTCCTCATCTTGCCCACCAATTTCACCAATTAAAATAATACCTGCAAAAACATTAGTATATTTCGTTCACTTTAATTCATTGAAATGGAAAAAATAAGATTTGGAAATTGCAATGTCAAAAAATAACCTTTGGTTTGCGGATCCTTCAAGAAAATATCAAGACAATCAATGAAATTTGTGCCGTTGAATGGATCACCACCAATGCCAACGCATAATGTTTGCCCAAGGCCACAAACCGTTGTTTGATGGACTGCTTCATATGTAAGAGTTCCAGATCGTGAAACAACACCAATAACTCCCTTCCGATGTATATGTCCCGGCATAATACCTATTTTGCATTCATCCGGCTAAAAACCTGGGCAAAAAATTATATCAATATACAAGAAAGAAATTATTTTAATAATTTTAGAAAAAAAAATTATACTGCTATGAAAAAACAGAAAGTCCAGGATAGCTATTTGAATTACAATTAATGAAACACTCCTTCAGCTACCTTCTAACGACCCAACATTCAATAAAAGAGGAACATACACAAATTATCCCAGGACAGTTTGGACCAAGCAGACGAGTTTTGTTCTGTTTCATCAGTTTATTTCGAACTTTAACCATATCTTGTTGCGGAATACCTTCGGTAACACAAACAACCAGCGGGATTTCTGCATCTATCGCTTCTTCGATCGCTTTAGCTGCAAAACGTGCTGGTACATAAATAACCGACGCATTCGCACCTGTTGCTTCACGAGCCTGAAATTCCATAATACACTCGAAAAATAAATTGATGTAGAGTGAAAAACACATCGATATACAATTAAAATTGCAAATTAGATCTGATCATTTAGCATGGCAGCATTTCAATGAAATTTGAACTGTCAAAATAGAGTATCGGTGCAACATAGCTATATACGCTAATCTTTTTTGAAAGCAAAAACAATAAACGTTACAGCCGGCAATTATTTACAACTAAAATCGATGAAATACAAGATTTAAACTGACTTCTTTAACAGTACTAAATACAGGTCTTTCAAGATGCATTGTACCGGCCTTGCTTGGAGAAACACCTCCAACAACATTAGTATTATAATTGATCATTTGCTGTCCATGAAAAGTAGCCTAAAATAAAAAAAAACACATGACCTTTCGTCAAGTTAGTTATTTTGATCATTTAAACCTTCCAGAAACATTGAGGATCATCATGACTAACAAAGTCATCCAGTTATTCAACGCTTTACACGAAACTTAGATGATTGTGCACCGAATATAATGGTACACATGTACCACTTGTGAATGCCCAAAATTGAGAAGTCAAAATACGCCACGTTTAATCTATCAATTAGTATATTTGATACATCTGCTGGTATATACACACACATCTGCTATCTACTGGTTATCATTAACAGATAAATATAAAACTTCATCCTTACCTGTTTTCCGGTGAATCCTTGGATTATCAATTTTGTATCTTTATTAATCCGTAGAGCACTTCGAGTATTCGTATAATACCGTAGCAATCCTGAAGCATCAAATAATAAGAGTTATTATGACTGTAATAGGACTCTTTTTTCTTTCTTCACTTCAAACAATTTTAATAAACTTAACCAACCTACACTAATCGCGTACGTTTGTCGATTAGGCTTGATTGTTCGTAACGAAGACATTGCAAACGATCCGTACTGAAACATTTCATAATGATTATCACAAATTATTCCAGAAACAATGGTAATAAAAAGTCCTCATTATAAGATAAAAGCAAATTGAAGACACCGAAATAAATTCTCGTAAATGAATACACCGTGCAAATAACTGCTAAATGTTGGCAAAATTAGCATCTTTCTTTCCCGATCTTAAAAAAAAATATTGGAAAAAAATTGACAATGAAAGAATGCCGAGTATGAAGAGTCCGAGAATTGTACTTAATGCAGAGAAAATAGATAATGTATCTTTTTTTTTAAATACTTTACTGAAACTTTACAACACAGTTATAAGAATTTTTGTCAGGACTTAGGAATCTCTGGACATAATAACCGGAAACGGATCAATTGTCAATTAATTAATCGGAATAAATCGATGTAATGATAACGACAAGTAAGTCATTTAACAACCAACGAAGTTGCACCATAATAACACCGTGAGACGGCTCATTTAACTGATTACCTCTTCAGTATTTCGGTGGTGTGGGTTGTCTGATCTCAGTAATTGGGCTGTGGATCATCTAATCTCAGCAGTTAGGCTGTGGGTCATCCGATCTCAACAATTAGGCTTCATTCCGGCTAAACATACGATATTGAATGTAACTGAATAATCCTGGCTATGATGACTATGATGACTATGCTGACGTCAAAAATAGTAAAAATTCGAGATTTATTTCATCATTGATCTGAATAGTTCAGCTTAGATAGAAAGATCTGATAAAATCATAATTTACTCTTTCGCCATTTAGACGTCGATGTTTCACGATTCAAATTGATATAAATATTGTTTATGATCAGCAGAAAATAGTACCTTATCGAAAATTACCTAAGTAAATACGACAATATTTCAAAAAAAAATTCGTTTCCATATGCTGTTTCCTGTATGCGATGAAAATAAAAAATAGAGAAATAATTCATTAATGTCTTATAATATGTTTTTGTAAATTATTGCCGGTTGCAATCGATAACACAAAATATAAAACGAAAGATTAGGTAGAACTAATTTTCAGAAATAAAATTTCTGTACACTTGATAAAATGTCTGATTAAGATAATTTAAAGTTATTGAAAATTAGAAGCAATTAAAAACTAAAAGAAAGCAAAAAAATGTCAACTTTTTTTAACTTCCAAAAGTTGGAACGAAATTCTCAATGATAATATCAGTATATTCCGGTGCAATGTATAAAATTTGACTGATCAAATTTTTATCGAATTAGAAAAGGAAAAAAAAAACTTATCGATGTATATATTCATTCATACATTATCATTATCTCCATTAACAGTATCACATCATCAACATAATCATTGCATCATTAATGCTTTCAAATTTTGTTCCAGAATAGTTTCACGACAATCGTTAAATACACGTCTGATATTTTCCGTATCGACAGCTGTTGTAAAATGATAAAAAAATGGCCGTCGTCTATCACGTCGACAATTCTCAAATTTATCCACCAAAAAGAATTGAACGTCACGCAAATTATTGTGATCGCCGGTGAAATCAGCAAAGTACTGTCGAATATCTGATTTTGAAACCTTCTCTGAAACATTATTTACTATATTTCATGTAAAAGAAAAAAGAAAAATTAATATTATCAGCTGCTACGCTACCATCCTAATTCCATAATTCAATGCGCAAAAATTATTTATTTGCCTAAAATATAACATTATAATTACAAATCATGTAAAGATCACAGTTTCATTTACCTTCAAGCAGATCACTCTTATTCATAAACAATATTATGGAAACATTTGCGAATGATTTATTATTAACAATTGTTTCAAAAACAGATCGCGATTCAGCAACACGATTCGTCCTTCGATCTTCAAGAATTACCTATAATGAAAAAGAATATTTAGCATAAACTAATATTGGAAAATACACCCATTGAGGCATGTTTTTAAACCCTTTTTCAAATAAGTTCAATAATAAAAGAAAAAAATTGCAGAAAAATTTTAATCACCAAAATATTACAATCAGAATGTACTACTTATTGAGAAATTGAAATTGAAACAAAATTACTTGATCATATTCGCATGAAGCAACCATAAATAGTATACTTGTAATACCCTCAAAGCATTGAAACCATTTCTGTCGCTGTGATCGTTGTCCACCAACATCAATAAATCTATCAAATTCTCCTCAATTTAATTAATTCAAATGTAAAACTAAAATTAAAAATTATTTTTTAATTTCATTTTGCTTTTTTTTTTGCTACAAATTGATACTTTTTTCAAGCTCATTAAGATTGAAAAAATTATGACAAGGAATTTTTTAAATGTTATATCTGACATTAATTTTTTATCGACATTTCCAAAAATTTCACTAATCAATGGATGACTAATATCTAATTTGTCATTACTTAAATTAATACCTAAATGAAACTCGCTGTATTTCAAAAACATGTTCAGTTATTCCTCGTGTAGCTTTTCGGCAGAATAATATGTCCCGATTAGTTGGACAATAATCTGGCATTGCTACTCGATTGATATGATCGAAAAAGTACATACAAGAATCAGACTAAAATAAAAATTACAAATCAAACTACATAAATATTGTTTTAAAAATAAGCAAAAAAAAAAACTACATTCATTAACAAGATTAAAAAAAAAAAAAAAAAAACCACTTCTGTACTATGGTTTGTTATCTAAAAATCTCCCCTTAATGAATTTCAAAATTTTCAATCTTTCAAGATATTGATTTTTATTAATTAAAATTGAAATACCACATAGCAATAAAACTAACAATCTGAAAAAGATTGCGCTGTTCATATGTTTGCTTGATTGATGCATCCTCCCAAAAATCTCGTATTAATGGGGCCATTTCAGCAAACGTAGACTGATCAATACCACGCATCATATCTGATGCTGTAAACCTAAAAACTACTTAAAATCAAAGGCAATATTTCAAATTTGTTCTCAATGATTGATTCAAAACATTAATTCACCTCATAATAGCATCAACATTCCTTTGCCTCTCAGGATTTTTCCAAGCATATCCCAGCTTTTGGCGTGCATCCAAAAGTACTCTCATTGCCGTTATTATATTCTGCAAATTTTCAACCTTCTACAAGTTCATAAATTTTATTTAAATTAATTGCTTGAAAGTAACAGAATCATTAGAAATAGTTTATTATCTCGTATTAAATGCCAAATGTTAAAAAATCCACGGTTTATTTTCTTCATATACATTACATTTATAGTTTATACAATTTCCTAGCCTAATTTGAAACTCATCAAATTGCCAACCTGATAGATTTGCTGTCGATATGCACGCACTTCATCAGCAGTGAATTCACCTCGACCATTTATGATAACCATTTGTTTAATAAATGTTGATTTTCCAGATTCCCCTGAGCCCAATAGTAAAATTTTCACCTGTTTCCCAAATAAGTGAATAGAACATATCTGATACAAATTAATTACTGATAACTTCAAAAGTATGAAATATTTCCATTAATATTATATAAAATGGACGTAATCAAAAGTCAGAATTGAAGCATGAAAATGATATCAATGAATTTGAAAGATGTAATACAACGAATGATTATTTCAATTCTCTGAAAATAATTTCTATTGCAAGGTGAAAACTGGAAATAGTCCACTAATGTTGGACAGGAAATCTTGTCAAATAATGAATCCCTCTCTCCTCCATAAGGTAACTATAAAAACGTCCACTAACATTTAATTGTGAAGAAATGCACTAAAAGCTGTAAGATTTGATATTTCCATCTTAAAAGAGAACAATTTTATATTTGTGAAATTATTCTTTTAAAAAAAAAAGGTAAACAATAATCCTAACAGAATTGCATATCGCTATGAACAAAAAGATAATACAGAAAGAAAATGATATAGTTAGAATAATGCATTACTAAAGTGATAAATAATGTTAGATATAAATAATAGTACAATGGAATTTTATGAACGACATTCTAGTTAGTTTGATTTCAATTGAATTTAATTCGGCTCTCTTAAATCAAAATTACTCTCATAATAAATTTATCACCTGAGACAAACAGATAATCAACGACTACAACTATAAAATAAGTAGCAATAAATTAAAGAAAATCACTACACATTATAAATGCTAACTGTTATGATTTAGATTAATTTAACTCATCATAACAAATGCTAAAATAAACCAGACTTTATTATTGAACATTATGCAAAGTTTTAAGAAATATTATGAAAGTTTTAGTTAAATAAATAATGTCAATGACATAGGTTAATTAAAATTACTTTATAAATGAAATATCATCATCAAAATAAAAACAAATTGTGCATTACAAATTTAGAGCTAAAAAGTTATCAAAAATTCGCATCTTTCGAAGATTTCAGCAACTTTATCTGATTTTTATCAAAAATGACCAGAATATTAAATTACAGTAAGATTAAAGCAAGGAAGCACTAAGGTAATTCAAGATTCAA
>UPTC01001608.1:0-14351 GCA_900537255.1 Acanthocheilonema viteae
AAAAATAGTAATAATTTAATGATGTTTTAGTAACTGTTTAAATACGATCATAGATTGAATAGTTAGGCATGACTAATTTATAGAGAAGTGGTAGCTGTCACTGGTGATGGTACAAATGATGCGCCTGCTTTAAAGAAAGCTGATGTTGGATTTGCAATGGTAGGTGGAAAAGCTTTTCGAAGAAATCAACTACATTTATTTGGCACTTTGAACACAAGATAGTGTGATAAGCGATAAATATCGCTGATAAGACAATAAACAGTCATGGTAAATAAATTATGAAGTAAGTGAGCAATATTATATTTGTAAAAAGTAAATTGAAGAGTAATGAGAGTAATTTTAAAATTAGTCAAATATTGATGTTTGTTTAATATATATTTAACAGCAATGAAAATGATAAAATTTCAGGGTATTGCTGGAACTGATGTTGCAAAAGAAGCATCAGATATCATTTTAACAGATGATAATTTTACTTCTATTGTAAAAGCAGTTATGTGGGGCCGTAATGTGTATGATTCGATCTCAAAATTTTTACAATTTCAATTAACAGTAAATGTTGTTGCTGTTACAATTGCATTTATTGGTGCATGTGCAATAAATGATTCTCCTCTGAAAGTAATTTCTTCATCCTCTTCTTTTTTTTTTTTTTGTTTTTTCAAAAAATAAAAGAAAAATTAGTTAATTTTTAAATTTATATTTTACGCAAATTGTATTTTCAACTATTTAATGCATTTAATTTTTTTTTTTCAGGCTGTACAAATGTTATGGGTGAATTTAATTATGGATACGTTAGCTTCATTAGCATTGGCAACAGAATTGCCAACAGAGGATTTATTGGAGCGTAAACCTTACGGACGTACAAAATCACTTATTTCACGAACAATGGTTAAAAATATCGTTGGTCATGCCATTTTTCAGCTAACAATTTTGTTTGCCATTCTTTTTTGGGGTAAGTAATAAAATTTTTTTGATAATTTAGAGATTGTTAACTAATGTTATGATCTTCTATTAATCATTTCATTTCATTTCATTTTGATTAGTTAAAGTCATTTCATAAATTTTGTAGGTTTTAGTTGTCAATTAACATTTTTTTTTTTTGTGTTTAGTTAAATTACAAATTTCTCTTGATGTATAGAAAAAAATTTTAATTTCTTTTCTAGGTGATAAATTCATCCCAGACGTGGAAAACGGACGTTGGGCACCGCTTAATTCACCACCCTCAAGACATTTCACCATAATTTTCAATGCTTTTGTTTTAATGACTTTAATGAATGAAATTAATTCACGAAAGATTCATGGAGAGCGAAATGTCTTTAAGGTTTGCTTAAGTTATTACACATTATATATTATTGTAAATTTTACAAGGAATTTAAATTTTTAAGTGCTTTATTATTTCATATACTTTTCATCATTTGAAAATTTGGTTTTAGTCCCCTTGTTATAGTCTTATAAACTATAATGTAATCTGTATTTCAGGGTCTTTTTACGAATCCATTATTTTGTATTATTTGGATTTTGACGCTAATTTCCCAGGTGTTAATTGTACAATTTGGTGGTGCATGGGTATCAACAGCTCCTTTGAATGAAATTCACTGGGCTGTTTGTATTGCATGTGCATTTGGCACTCTTTTATGGGGCCAGGTTTGTTTTTTCTTTTTCTTTTTTTTTTTTGATGAATAAATTTATTAATTGTTAAAAAACTACAACTCATTTTTTTCTTATAAATTTTACTTTATTTATATGAATAAATGCGAATTTTTTTTTTCAATTATTATATTGTAATAGTTGCTACAATTTATAGGTTTTAGCAACAATACCAAGTAAAGTGCTTCCTAAATTCTTTTCATTTGGTGGTGGCGAAATTCAGCCAACTTCAGTCTTAGTTACTGGTGAATATGATACAAGTGATGGTCTTGTAAAAGGCATGTCAAAGGAGGATCAAAAAAGGCCCGGTCAAATGTTATGGCTTCTTGGATTGACACGATTGCAAACACAGGTCTATCCTATCATTTAATTTTTCATGCATGTGTTTTTTCGTTTTTTTTTCCTCTTATTTTTTAATCGATTGCTAGCTATTAAATATAAATTAGA
Source organism: Acanthocheilonema viteae (assembly GCA_900537255.1). Classification (NCBI taxonomy): domain Eukaryota; kingdom Metazoa; phylum Nematoda; class Chromadorea; order Rhabditida; family Onchocercidae; genus Acanthocheilonema; species Acanthocheilonema viteae. The sequence continues at coordinate 2,092 of UPTC01001608.1, forward strand.
ATTGTGAATTGGGATTGATGTTTGCAGTGAATTATTATAGATTAGTTTCCTATTCGCCTTGCTATTATTTGAATTTATTAGGCTTGATTAATTTGATTTATGAATTAAATCTCTAAATGGACTATTTAACTGCTAACTGCTACATTTCCAGTTCTATAGCCTACTAATTATATGAGCTATCATTGCAACAAATGATAAATTCGGTGCAAATTTTTGAACTTCTAAAACTTTAAAATTGTGCAAATTTTGGGAAAAAAAAATTTCTATCTCGATAGGGAAATGATCTATTTTTTATAAGTAATTTTATATTGTTAATATTTGATGATTATTATAAAAAGGAATAACTAATTATATATCTTAATATTTTGGCTATTTTCACACATTGAAATTTGTACAAAATGGGAAGAGTTGGAGAGGCAGAAAAAAAAAATGCTAAAAGGTCAGATTTGCTTAGCTAGTAAATGTGTTTGCTGTCATCTAAGGGACGATTGTATTTAATGAGACAAAGTATTGCACGACTTATGTAATTTAATATTTGTTTATATGTAAACAGTGCTTTTCATCTATTTGGTGCTATGATAATGTCCAAGAATATGATATGATATGATATGATATGGTTTGTAGTAATTTATTGCTATGGCATGTTTTAGTTCAATTAATATGCTTGCAAATTGAACGATATAGTCTTGCAGATGCGTGTTATTCGAGCTTTCCAAACGAATGCATGTACTACTCATCCAAGTTCATTGACAACTTCTACTGCCGAACGTTTACGTGCCAGTTATCGTAGGCTACAACTTGCACGTGAAAGAGAGGAACAACGAAGTTCGTCTTGTCATCTATTTTTTCCTTCTAAAAAAGAAAAAAAAATCTATGCTATATTTTTTAACTCATTAAATTTTAATTATTTTCATTTGTTAACGAATACATTCATTTTGAGCAATATCAAAAGATTATCACAAAATATTTTAATTTTCTTTTTTCATTACTCCTAAAAAATAAACTTCTTCTGTAATATTGAAGAAAAGAAAAGAAAAAGTTTATTTTTTATGTTGTATATTTGCATACGCAAAAAAAAAAAACAATGCTCTGTTCTTTTCGAAACTTGCAAAAAAAAAATATGTTGGAAAAAAAAGTGATACTTCGAGATATCATATAATTAATTTATCTTGTGAAATGCATGATTTATCATTATAGCATTAATTAGCACGATGTAGTTTATTTCCAGTATTCTTTAATGAATTGAAAGTATGCACACTTTTGGAGTTCTTCTTTTTTTTCTTTGGAATTAGTTGTTATTTGAAATATTGGAAATGCCTGTGACATGCTCTTTCTTTTTACCTTTATCTTTCATCTGAATTTTTTTAACAAATAATTGAACTATATTATCAAGCAACTTTTATTCAGAAATATCGATATTGATTATTCAAGAAATTAGGTAGAGATTTTGAGTAAATGATTGATAAGCATGCATTTGTTCATAAATGATTAATTTGCCTTTGAAGGAATTGAAATCAGGAAAACTGAGTCTTCGGAAAGCCTTAAATTTTTCCAGTTTACAAATTGGTTTTTGTCTTATTAGAATTGAAAAAACACAGCAACTGAAGTGACTTCATGAATTTTTTGTTTCATTTAAATTTTTTAATTAATAACATGTTTCCAGGGATGCATTCTGCAAGGTTCGATGAAGAAATTCGGATAGATAATAAGTTAAAAGATAATACAACAACAATCAATTTTGCATGATTATATATATTGTTAACATTTATTATTGTTGCAGAAAATTGTCAATAATCAGTTTAGATTAGTTCCATCTTACATATGTTCACTCAATAGAATGATTTTTTCATTCGAAATTTTTATAAAATCTTCATTCTGAAATGACATTTAGTTCAATGCATATGTCAAAATATGTTAGATTGATAATGATTCTTTTATTTTTATTCATTTTCATGTAAAATATTAAATATTTTATTTGATTATTCGAGAAATGCAGTGTTTTTTTCACATACAACAACGACTGTTTGATCAATTTAATTTGAAATTATTCTGAATCGAATTGAAATTTCATTTTTTTTTCTCCACATTTCTTGAGGGAATTTCTGAATAAATCAATTTGATAAAGAGAAAAAAAAGGAACAATTGGGAGATTATAGATTGTTCTGTTTCTCTTTATAGCAATTAAGTTTTGCATTTTATAATTTTTATTTCTTATTAAAAGGATCATTATTTGAAATTAGCTTATCATGTACTTTCAAATAGTGCTCCCTCCCTTCGTTCTTAAATGTTATTATTTTCATGTCATTATAATAGTCCTTTTTTTTTTTTGATGATTACACTGATTTTATTACTTTCTAATTTTTGGTTCATAAGTTTTGTTTGATCACTACAATAACTCATCCTAGCTAATTATATACTGTATTAAGAAAAAAAAAGATCAACAAATTTTGGGAAAATTTTCTGATGAACCAAAATTACCTATTTTCCGTATTTACAAATAACATATATTGTTGCATAATGATGGTACATGTTTTCTTATCTCAATTTACTTAGATTGATCTATGTTTTGTAATATAGTACCAACAAGAACTTTAATTACAAAAAAAAAACAATTCAGTATAACAGAAGAGATGCAGGCATCAAATATTGGAATAATATTAATAATTCTCAAAAAATTCAATGAGAAGAATTGGAGGCTTTTTGATATCAATAGCAGGGAAATAAATAGAAATTAAAGATTTATTTATCCATATTCCAAATTTATATTGATTTCAAGCATGAGGTATTTAAAAGATACCAAGTGAATATTGAGTGAATACCGATTTGTTACAGTTGTTAATTCAAAATCATCATTGTTATTCGAAATTTTCGGATAATATATGCATTTTTTTACGGGTTTGTTAATCAAAAACCCTAAAACTATGGATTTCGAAGAATCCTGAAATTCATCTTCAAAATATATAATTTATGGCCGAAGTTTCATTAATAATTTTCCTTTTATTTTTGTTTAACGGAAATAAGAGTAAGTTTGAAATTGATACTAGCAAATTTATTGAAAGACTATTGAAATTACGTGTAAATTTTGATTTTTCCATCAGAAAAAATAAAGCAAACACTTCACATTCACTGGGAAATCAAGATTCGAAAAAAAAAAGGAATTTGCGGGAGAAAATAATTCATTCTCATATAAATTTTTGATACGCTTCGTTAGTGTGAAATAATTTCAAGAAATTCAAAGTCAGTGAATGTGAATGACTCATAAATGTATTGTAATTAATGGAATCAAACCTTAACTGTCCAGCTGAATTAACTGATAATAGTTTTGATTTGATTTGGAATTTCCTGCACCTAATAACTAGAGAAAGAAAGATGGACTATCAAGTGAAAGTTTGATATAAAATCTATCCAGTTTTTCCAGAGTTAGAGAAAAGACACTTCAACGTTGGAACACCAGCAACTATGGTGACTTCTTGATGACGAATGACAATCCAATTATAGGGATCTTAAAAAATATTCACAATTGCTTCTAACATGGCAAACCATTTAACTGGATTAATTCATTTCTTTTCGAGATTTTTTCTTCTTGCGTAAATAATAAATAATGCAGTTTAATGATCATCATTGTTGTCAATATATAAACTGGCTGCACTATTGATTAACAATTGATCAGACCTGATTTTAGCACTATAATTAGGTCTGAAGTGTATTTCAATAGTGGAAAAATGACTTTATTAAGTAATGAAATATAAGACTAGTTATATTATAGTTATAATTTAAAACAAATCGTAATAAGGCATTAATGCGCATTCTTGTTTACCAATAAGGAGAGAAATCAGAGAGGTAAGAGGAATGAGATTATGATTGTTGAACATAAGTTTAAAACTTTCGAAATACGAAAGCTCCATACTTTGGATAAAACTCAAAATTTCTACATAATATGATCATAAATCTTCTTCGAAGGGGTTCTTTGTATCTTCATCAATATCAAAAGGATTAGTAGATCGCACAGATTTTATCGCACGTGAATTCATAGTTTTTGAAGTAAGGAAAGGATTACGTGCTGTTGTGTCCATCGAACTTGTCTCTTTGGATGATCGATCCTCAAACTGACTTAGATTTATTCTGTTCGACGAACTAGTATCCGATTGAGGACTAACTACGTCACTTTCATTCTTGGAGTCTTTTTCCTTCGACCACGGATCGAAAAGCCCATTGCCAATATATGAAGAAATAAGAGTCATACAATCAGCTGATTCCTTTACCTGAAGTTATGTGCTATATGGATAGATAATCAGTGCAACACTATTCGATCACCATATGCTTATATTAAATTTCTCATTTTCATTTTGGGTCATTTGATAAACAATGTTAGATTTTCAAGCTATACCTCATTTTGAAATTGAAGATAAGCACTACGCGTGGAGAAATCTTGTCCTTTATCACTTCGTATCCTAAAATCCATAAAATTAATCATTACAACTTTACAAATGCACACAAATATGTCAAATCTTTTCTAAATTTCTGAACGACATAAAACTTTAAAACTGAAGAACTAAATAATTATTAAAGTAAACCTTTCGTTAAATTTGTCTTGTACACAAGCTGGACAATAATCAGCCTTTTCACTATACGACTCTAGACAGTGAGCATGGTAGGAATGTTTGCATAAGAAATGTATAGCAGGTAGTTGAAGAGAGGTGTCACATGCAGAGCATTTGTTCATTTGAAAAATTTGAACCCTACAAAATCAAACAGCTAATTTTCGAACCAAATGATGAAATAGTTGGTTCGACGCTTCGTAGAAGCTTAAATATTTTGAAATACAAACTTGTAAGTAATATTATCAATTTGCTCCTCAATTTCAGCCATTTTCGCTTCGTTTTTAACAATTGTTTCTTCATCTTTCTTGATCTTAAATACTCATTTATTAATGATTAAAGAATAAAACCATTTATTCACTATCAAGCACTGGCAGTCTACATTCTAGTAAGAAGGCAAACTGTATTAATTATCAAAACTTAATACAATTAGAAATTAAAATTTCATGCTATTAGAATCATAAAGTTCCAACAAAAGAAATTCTTCAGCAAACAGAAGCATAGAAACATTGCAGATATTATGCTCCATGAAAAATACCTGAGCATTTTGCCGCTCCAACCAATTAATAATATAATCTCTCACGTGACCAACGCAAATTTTATCACTTTTGGAAAGAATTTCGAGAACCACAAGTGGATGGATACTATTCGTTGCTTCAATCCTGCATGTAAATAAATAAATTCAATAAAAAACAACTTATATTTTGGTTGGAGAAATCGAGGTTAATAGATTCAACCGTTCAAGTAAAAACTTTATTGCATCGGAATCTATATCCTTTCCACGGGAAGCAAATACCACTGCGTCGATCCACAAGTCACGATTGCTGAAAATGAAAAATAAAAAAAAATTACTGTCTTTTATTCAACTTAAAGCTGCTGCAAGAGCCAAAAAAAAAACAAATTTGCCTAACTCGTGCGCCCATAGAGGCTTCAAATAAAGAAAAAAAATTGAAACAAACTTTTCTTCCTCGCAAAATTTGACAATTTCTCTGAGCTTGTTTTGTCGCATATAGTATTCGATAAGTTTATCGTATCTATAAAATTTATTTTAATCGATTAAAACGGTGGAAATTATGAGTAGTTTCTTACTGGTAATCTTCAGAAATTTACCTCTTCATCTTTTTATATATATCAATGATTCCTGGAATATAATTGAATAACTGGCACAACTTCAAGGATTCCTCCAAATTTTCATCCCCGATCAATTCCATAATGCTCTCATCGTGATTAGGAGCATCATAAAGCATAGAAATTAGAATTTAATTATGAAGAGAACAAAACATGGTAAATAAAAAGAATCATGCTGAATAACAAGATTAGTAAGGATCATCAACAAACTATATCCATATTCCTGCATTAAAATCAAAATCGAATAAAAAAACCTCGTTACGCAGTGACCACTGACGAAGACGAAGTTCTAGCAGCAAATTACGCAATTTCTCATTATTTTTCTTATCCTGCAAAAAAAATTTAACCAAATCAAAGACAAAAAGAAAAAAAAAAACGGCCACCTAATCAACGATGCCACGTCTAACCTATTTCCGAAACATGACTGTACTACTTTACTATGTGTATATAATATCCAAATCATCAAATATTGTTTATTGGATCTGAGTTACTTTGAACTGAAAAAGTTATAGTAAAAAAAAAAATTCAGATTTATCAGCGCCACCTTCAATGCTGTTTCTATAAATTTGGTACATTGCGAAGGTAGACCAATAAATACTTTCATCAAAGCAGGAGCGTTGATTTGGCCTAAAATTCTTTCACTTTCTATCTCCACTATTTTGGCAGCAGGTATCTTCAACATATAAGTAAAAAACGATTAATGAACGAAATTTTAAAATAGTGGTTCAACAACTCTTCACTAAATTACGATATGGACTGCTGAACCTTACAAAATACTAAATCATGAAAGCGTAACAATGTTGTCCCCCTACCTTACCAATTAACAAATAATCAAACTACCAACTGAAACAAGCTCTATCCGATAACAGCTTCATCGTTTCTTCAGGGTTGTTTACCAATAAACATTTTCCGAACTTTTCCAAGCATAGTTCAATCTAAATTTGAAAAATTTTATTCATTTTTCTATAACATCAAGCACCCGATATAAAATAAATACAAGACAAAAAACAAACCTGGGAAGTTTCTAGTTTAGAAATATATTTAATCGCAGATTTATAATCGGCTCGATCTTCGATTAAGATGCTTAATAGCGCATCATGCTGTTTATGCTTCGCACAGAGATGGCACGCTTCCGTAGTAAAATTTGCTGCACGAAGCACCTATGTTTTAAGTATTCAAAAGTGTTTTTTTATTAATCTTAAATTTATCAATAATCAAAAAAAAAAATGTTGACACTATGTAGAAAATAATCTAATTGTTCGCAGCAAACTTCGTTGAAGTTATTAAAGTTGTGTTTAGGGGAAAGAATAAATGCAACTCAGCCTACGATAATTAAACAATATAGTGAGAATGACTAATAATGATTCCTTTGATAATTACTATACAGCGGCACTTAGATTAAGCATTCAGACACTGTAATGGCAAGGAACGGATCTAGATCAACAAAAAAAAAAAGATATGAAGTATACAAAAAAGTACAAAAAGTCATTTATAAAAAAAAAGTGGACATACAAAAAAGTGATTTATGATGAGTCAATCTAGTCAATTTAATAATTAAATATTTTTTTGCCAAAAAATCGTAGTGCTGAAATTTTTATAGTTTAATTTTCAGCTATCTCATGTATTTCAATACATAAACGATATAAACATTTTTTTTTAGTTCCTGAAATTTCAACAATACCTGAACAGCTGTTTCAATATTGCACTCAAAATCACGGTCAATAAAATCACGAATTTTATCATGTGCTGCCAAACGGGTGTAACAGTTTAATAATATGGTAGTATGATGACTATTCGCCTTACCTCTAGCGTGAAGCACTTCTAAATACATGCACAATTCTTTTATATGAGCACCATCCAGGAACTGAAAATTATTCTTATTGATATCACCTATCAGTAAAAATGAATGAATTCACTTAAAAAGCAGCATGAATCATAAATTGTGAAAATAGAAAATAATTCGAAAAGATACCTTTTTAATAACATATGATGGCTCAAGGTATCCAACAGTTTCCGCATACTGTTGCACTGCATTTTCAAAATCCCCACTTCTAGAAGAAATCATTTCAGAGAATGAAGATAGATTAAATTGCATAAGTACAGTATAGTGATTAACATACCTGTACAAATAATCACCGTATTTCTTATAAATTTCAGGAAGATATTCCGAAGCAACTGAACTTCTCTTGGCAACCCTGTAATTTGGAAAGTAAAAAGTGGTAAAATAGAAAACGAAAGAGAAGAATGCAAACAATTAAAAAAATTATATTACACAACATCGAAGACACTGAATAGCTAACCCAACAGCGAGATCATATAGATTTTTCTTGAATAAAATATCCAATTTCGAGCTGATGCTTTTCTCTGTAAGAGCTGAAAGTGTTCCGTCTTGACTAAGAACCATTAACACGTTATCCAATAAAAACATCCTTGAAACAGCAGGAAGTGCACACGAAAATGCAACACATTGTCCTTCAGTATCATATATCGAAACAACATATGTCCACATTTCATTTGATGACCTGAAATAAATGTTGAAATTCATTGTCTACTTATAGATAAAAGACACCAAAATAGCATGAGTAAGTAAGCTTTAATAGTAAATTCTTGAAAAAAAAGTAACAAGTATCGCAATCATTCTGAATCATGAGTTTTCCCTATCTTTATTCGACAAATTAAATTCAAAAACTAACGGTATAGCAGTTGGTTGTCGTGTAAGTAATGCAACGTGGTGATCAAATGCAATTAATTGAATCTTTTCATTGCTTCGACCAAGAGCATGACAACGACCCTTCCCACTATCAGGATCAGCAGTCAAACTCCGTTCTGCGTCATAAAAGTGTACCATCTATAAGAAATAATGTATGTTTTATGAAGACAAATTATTTCCATCAACAAAATTGAAATTCGTTAGATAAGCACAAACGGATATGCATTAAAACGAACCTCAGTACTACCCACAATAAGTTGATTTCGCGCTTCATTAAAACTCCAGCAGTCATGAAGACAACCTTTCGCATCGTATACAACCTTCAAAGAGATTTACTAAGTCATTTAATACTCCAGAAAAATGAAAACATTAAGTGAATCCATGCTAAACTACAAAGAAATTGTTACTATTTTCTATTCAAAAAAAATGAGAGAAAAAAGTTGAATTACCTTATTTGTAACGGTTTTGTTGGCAATTGAAAACGACAATACAGACGTCGACGTTAAACAGTATAAGATACAGAGATCCTGCGTAGCAACCCATGCAAGGAAAACACCTGTTACTTCGTCACCTGGCCCTGTAGTTGGACCATTAACCACAGTAAGCCATTTACTAGATCTAAAATTTTATTATTAAGATGATCTTTTAAAAAGCATAAAATGTATGAAATACATACTGGAAAATATTTCCGACATATCTGCTTGACTCCCACAATGATTAAATATGTCATTTTATGATTTTTAAGACAGCATTTGCCCGTTGCCTCTCTCGGTTCACGACTGATAAACGATGCTGCTATACTTCTCTAAGCCTATCTTCTACAAAAGATGATTTAACTTTCCAAAGAACTTATACCAGACAATGGCGCTGAAAAGTAAATCCATTCGTAAGAAGGAAAAAATATTTCTATTCGTAAGAAGGCAAAAATATTTCAGTCAGCTATTACAGCCAATTCTAACAATTTTTTAAACAATAATGAGCTCTTATTCATTATGAAGCTGCCAAAACTTACTTTTCTTTGATATTACTTGCAGAATAAATAACGGAGGAATCAACGAAACCAACAGCCATATGTTGCGCAGATGAATGCAACGCAATGGCACATGCCCGCGTACTACGTCCAACACCTAACAAAGGACATACACGTATCACGCGTATGCAAAATGGTGCATCTTTCTCAATTCGATCCAATTGCCACAATTTAACTAATGAGTTAATCCCATCTTCATCTTCCTGCAAATCGAGTTTTTTCATTTCGTTTCACGATTTTTCAGTCTTAGCATTTTTTAATGTTTTGATAAAGTATGCAAAATTGCCCTTTTTTCAATCCTAATATTTATACATATGGTTTTATAATAGAGCTTGCAAGTTTATCGTTAATTTCTTTTGAATTTATCAGTCATCAAATTTCAGCAATTGTATTTCCCCTTTTAAATTGCGCTTATTATAATTAAAATATTAGAATTAATCCACTTGAGTAATAGGAAACTCAAAAATTCTGCAAAATTAAAAATGCTGATTCGCGAAAAGTTGAACAATTTAATTTTCTAAATTCAAGCAACTAAGTTTAAATAGCTTACTCCAACTGTACCAAGAATAAGACCAGCGAGAGCTATATCTGCCAGTGAGCGTTTATGGGCAATCCAACAATATTCCTCCAAATTACGTGATAATTTGAATATTGCGCCACATGGTTCTCCGAATACCGTAAATCCAACACCAGATACAGAAAGAGATGCTTTCAGATCCTACAAATATATCCAAAATCTTCTAATAAAATAAGCATTGCATCTATCTATATCTTTCTAATGAAGCTTAGATAATCTTAGAAAATCGATCATGGAACAGTTCCACATATGAAAAGAAAGAAAAATTGAAGAAAAACCTTTAATCCATTAAATTTGCATTCAGGATTATTCGGATCATAAACATTGTGCTTCTCAAAAAATGTAAACTGCCGCCAACCAGTTTCCACTAACGACATCACATCAAACCAAACAAATCAGATTGTAACACTCGTTCTATTTACACTTGAGAAAAATAAATGTTACAAAGAGTTCGCATAATCCTACGTGACCATACGGAGTTCAATATTAATTGCTCTGAAGTATTTCCATGAATTGTCTCCATTCTACGGTTGGATATATCAAAAATGATAACGCAGAAACGAATGGAAGCTTTCAGCGTAACGTAAGTAACCTGATGTGACCTAAACATCTATGACGAACGTAGAACAATCAAACTGTCGTAAGTTCGAACTTAAAATGAATAATAGGTTCAGTCTGTTAGACAACGAGGGAGTTGCGAGATACATGCATTCAGGCGATGCGATTTGTCGCGTTATACAAGCAATCAGAGAGTCAGAGGAATGGAGGGTTAAGTGGTAGGAGGAAGGCTGTGTCATGCACGTGTTGCGTGGCGTCGAAAGTATTGTACGTGTATATTTTTGAAGAGAAGTATTAAGGTATTAAAAATTTGAAACTCATTGAGCTCTTTTATTCATGTTAAACTTGGGAATGAAATTAATTTAAGCTATTGAACGAAAAACATAAATCAATGAATTGATTTGATTGTTAATTTCACTTTCTCCATGTATGTACTGCATGCTAAAAATCATAAAACAGAACTGTATCAGTTATAGTGTAATAACGGGAATTAGAAGATGACGAAAAATTTAGATGAAAAATTTCTACAAAAGGGAAAATAAAGGTATACGTAATTTACTTGATTAATTCATTTATTACTTCGAATTGCTGATGGAAATCATTATTTATTGTAAATTTTATGAAATAGTTTCGGAGCATAAAAGTTAACTGAGATATTGATTTGTTATCAGAAATTATTTCAATTGGAAAAAAAGAGTTTTTTTTTTTGTGAAAGAAAGAAATAAATTGGAAAAAAATCTCGAAATGTTTGTTAAATTTTATAACTAAAAAATTGCATCAAAATGATAAATGAAAACTCAGAATGAGTAATAATAATCTATAATATAGTAGCAAACCTCAGTGAAAGGAATAAATATCAAAAAATTGCAGTAATATTGGACAAAAAAGTTGTTTGTAATAAATAACTTAAGTGAAATTTCCATCCATCATAAACTAATCTTTTACGAGCTGACAAATTTATTTCTCATCTCACTTATCATTTGTTCTTTCATTTAGCGTCAAATAGTTTCTTTTTTTTCTTTCGTTTCTTTTTTTTTTCCTGTTTTCAATACCGAACTGTACAACTTTTCCATCATTGACAACTTATGTCTGTAAATGAACAATCATTTTAATATTGTTTGCTGGAGTTATTTCGGTGATTTATTTTTTAATGAGACTAAATACTTGAATTTATTTGATCAAAAATTTCGTCTTTCAATTTATTTGCAATGAATATATTGATCAAGCCAAATATTATTTGATTGCTATAGTATCCTAAGCATATATTTGTTTATGTTATTTTATTATTAGCATATTCCGCACTATTCATTCTTCGTTTTCACTCCTTTACATATTATTATTGTTTATAACGAAAGCTTTTTCAAAGTTGATAAATATTTTTTCATATGATAAATGATAGAAAATTCTGCATAAATATTAACAAGAAAACTATTAATATTTGCCCTGTTATTGTCGTGCATTTAAAAAATGTATATGTGTCTTAAAAGCAACTCATTTGAATGTGAAATTTTTATAGTTTAAAATTAGGGAATTGGGCTTATTTGGAATCATTTGTTCAAGATATTTTGGAAACAGTTAGGTCAATTTCTAGATTTGCGCAGTGTCCAACAGATACAAATCACTCATTAGTAAATATTTGAAAAGATGAAATGCTTTGAA
>UPTC01001610.1:0-14335 GCA_900537255.1 Acanthocheilonema viteae
AACTATTTGAAGTTTCCGTAACCTCAGGTTCAGCATATGAAACTCTCTTTCTTACTCTCCACGACTTCTCCTTATCATCAGTCGGAATATCAGCTGGAAATGATTCTCGTTCCTGTGATACATCTATATTTATGGGCAAATTTGGAAGCAGTGAAGTATCACTGCGATATGAATCATCATTTTCATCGTTTTTTCGAGATACTTTTCCGGCACTATGCTTCCTGCAACATATCAGTTAATTAGCTAGTCATGCAAAGATATTTCAGAAATTACTAAAATTCATGTTTTTCGGATGACAAATGACCTTCCGTAAATGCAACTGCAATAAGAGTAACAACAATAGTAACAACCTTTGCATGAAGTGGTTACAGATGAATAAATCGGAATTGCGTTAGAACAATTATTAGTGGTAAAAAAACAGGAAAAAAGAAAACTAAACTAAACTTCTGGAAATAAGTAAAGCTTAAATTGTTTAAAATTGAATTAAAGTGAATTTTTGAAATAATGAATTCAAACTTACAAGTAATTATTTTCAAGCTCTAAAAGATAAATTTGTTGTTGCAGTTGTCTTGTGTATTGTTCTTGTAAATGCGTTGCTGATTGATTAACATCACTTTGCCGATAAGGACATTCTTTCGTTCTGAATGTTAACAAATGTTTGCAAAATTTGAAAATTCTTATATTTGAATATTTAAATGGGAGACTTTTGCAGAGAGCTAAAAATTTACTCTTTTGGAATGGTTTTAATGGATGGTGTAGAAGAAGTGACCACATTGCGGATATTTCCAATGCTGCCACTTTTTCGAAGTGTCGTTTTTGTTGTTGTGATTGTAGATGTGGGTGTTATCCGACGGGCTGCTGCTCTTTGTGGCATCGCTGTTTCTGATGATGGAACATTTTGTAGCCTATGGCATGATGTGTTATCGAAACCCATATAACCTATACCTGGAAATTTTTACAAATTTTTCATTTCCAACGATTTCATTAAATCTCACTACAGTCCTTCCTATTCGAGAAGTAGTAATGTCTAAAAAACTGATCTATTTATTAAAAAATTCCCTAATGATTAAATTTATTAAAATATTATCAAATTAGATTCTAATATTCATTGATATATCCTAATGAAATGCATACAAAATAATTAAGAATTATCTATAAACATTTAATTCCTTGGGAAAAATGATAGTAATTGCTTTGAAATTGGACAAATATACTGCGAAAATTATAAATATTTTAGGCTTGATAAAAGTGTATGGAAACTATAAAATTTAATAACTGAACTGAACCAACAAAAATTTAGCAATTGAACTGAACCAGAGTTAGACTCCGTAAAATACTTGTAACTGCAATGAAATATAATGGATAAAAGGAAAAATAATAGTAGTGAATAAATAAATGGGCCAAGCATTTTTAAGGGAACCAAGAAAATTCACCTCTTATGGCAAGATTTCCTGCTGAACCGAATTGTTTCCGCTGTCGTTGCTTCATTATGTACCGACGAAGTGCACATTTTCTGCTCGCAATATTACTTTAAAGACATTACTTGAACTGAAAAAGAATAGCAAAAATTTTTTGATTTTATAAATTACTGTGTATTTGCTTGCTTCATCTTAAATTAATGATAATAATTCCACAATTATAATTGAAAAAATGAATTCTTTGAGTATTTATTTTTAACGCTTGTTTTCAAAAAATTGACGAGGTAAATACCTGTGCATTATAATTTCCAAATGGAAGAGAAGTGAAAGAAGAATTTGCAGCAATGGAAATATTCGGAAATATTATAATTGAAAAAATTATATCAGAATTATGGTTGAATTATAAAAACAAAGTGTTATTATAAATGGAGCATAGAGCACGAATGCAATTTCCTCAAACAAAAATATTATTTGAAATTTCAAAAAAAAATTGTTCAAATATAACATAAATCTAATCTAAGAATGATTTTGAAATGTCATTAATAATATTTAATATTTCAGTAATATTGAAATGTTATTCCAATGTTTACTATTTCAAATATAACAATGTTTTGAAATTATTAGTTTTTTTTTTTATTCATAGCTAAGCTGATAAATGAAACATCCCAACCAGAATTCTATTCAAATGAAGTTTTAAAAAACAACGAGGAAAAAAATTGACAATTGTATGTAAAATTGTAAAAGAAGAATTATTTTAGTATTCCAACTGACACTATATTATCATTCTTAATTACAGTTAAAAAATTTCAACAAAATGATATATGCGCTTTTTGTTTTGTCTCATTAAAGAAATTGCAATGAAAGAAACTTTAAACAATAATTTCTACTAACTCAATATTAAACGGATAGTCAATAAAAATGTTTGTTGAAATATTAAACATGGGAAATGTTAGATAGCAGCTAAACAAAGCGTAAATCATTCCTCACTTAACCAAAAACGGTCACCCAGGCAACGAACACGCCATACCATTAGGCTTAAAGTTTTCATCATAATGTAAAACTTACACTGGATGTATCTGACACTTCATTAACTAACTAATTTAAAATGTGTAACTATGATATGGGATATTAAGGTTGAGAAATTTCTAACAGTGTGTCAACGTTGCTGTTAATTATCAATCAAATTCATTAATGATTTGCAGTTTACTATATACTTTATTGCTTAATTTTATCTAACATAAATTATAATATATATTATTATAGTAAGATATTGGTGCAGTTCTTTTTTTCCATAAACCTCATTAAACCGGATGTGTAACATGAATACGGTTGTGCATTGCATTGAATTACTTTTCCGCTCTATTACTTCTTTTGGCGAAAGAAGAGTTCGATCTAGAAAAAATAAACCTGAAGAATATAATTGAGATTTATAAGCGTAATATGTTTAGGATATTTTACTTGCAACTCAAAAAATACATTTCAATTTTCTTCGGCAACAAAATTTACTATTGGCATAGCGCACTTGTCGTCTATTTATCATAGCTCTACTTATTTACATATTTACATAGTTCCATAGCGAGATATTATTTCCTAAGCTTTATATACACGATTAAAATGTTCATTTAATGTTGCACGAATCCCCATACGATCTACAGGACAAGAACGAACGATGAAAGATATTTTAGTCTCTTGCAATCTACTAGTTGATAAAAACACCGCGAATTGAGATGGATGATGAGCTCCTTTGATAGACTTTCATTTATTGTTTTTCATTTGAACGGTCTTTATCATCAATACACTAGTCCACGATATACAATCCTAATTGTTGTGACCACTGCTACATGAAGCATGAAAATACTTCAAATTTATTGACTCCTTAAGGCGACTGTTTGTGATGCAATGACAATGCATAGAAAGTAATAAGCAGTGATAGAATAGTTCTCTTATATCTTTCACTTATGTCATATAAATGAACAAAGATCTATAAAGTATAAAAGAAATCTGAAAAGAAATTTTCAAAATGCGAGTACATTTCCAGGTAGAGGACCAGTAAGTGACACATTTACAAAAGTCGCAATAGTATGAGGAAAATTACACGGGCGAAGGAATCACTGCAACAAACATTTCACAAAAAATTTTGATATTTGTCTATATAATCGAAAGTTTCACTTCCTCAATTGCCCGCACACAAAATACGTAGGAAAAATAAGATTTACATGCTGGAAGTAACAAAGAGACGACGACAATCATAGAAGTGCAAGCATTACATGGATCAAAGCCTGAAATATTTTTACCTTCCGCTCCATGATTACATATACAAAATAACGCCTTAAAAACTCTGAAACAAAATCGATTTCAAAATAACAAAAGGATATTCCTGCCTCCTCATAGGATTAGATACATTCTTCCTTAATTTTCAAAGGTTCCATAACAAACCAACAGACAATAAAATCACCTTCGGTTTCTTATGTTACTATATACAATAATAAAATTGTGGTAGGAAAATAAGGAAGACAAAAAAGATTAGAAAAATAATGTGATAAGTTCTTTCAAGTAAAATAGACTTACTACAATCTACATTTCAAAAAATCTGAAAACATTTTCAATCGGTTTCAAATCTCAATCAATGAACGAAGAACAGAAAAAGGAAAAGCAAAATGAGCAAAACATGGTTAAAAGGATTAATTACCCATACATCCGCTGAAGATCAATTAATTGCCAGGATTCTCAGATTCTGATCTTCCTTGTTCTGGAAGAGGAACACCGAATTTGGATTGATGTGCTGCACTCTTTACAGGAATTAGTACTTCATTGTGAACGTATGACTCACAAGGATAACACCATACCGAAAGATCGGTTAAACTCAGTACCATCGAATGACCAGTACGCATCTGATGATGCACTGCATGACCAGCAATGTAACGACCACAGTTAACCTGGAATAAAATAAGTCCATCTTTTACATACTTCATACAATCATCCGAATAGCAAAATTTTTTAAAAATCTTAGCAATAATTGCTTTCAATATAAATACTTTTCAAATGATTCAACAATTGAACGATTCCCATATTTCAATGCAAGCAATTATTGCAAACAAATTATATTTTGTTAACAACAAATAAGCTGACCATAATCTAAATTTAACAATCGTAAATCTTTTTTTGACACTGGAGTAGTACGGTAATGCCAACTTCCCCAAACAAATCATACATAAACTACAAACCGAGTAGCAAGTCAGGCAAATCCACTGTTCTACATTGGAATGGCATTCTGAACAACATGCTAATGCATCAACACCTTCAGCAGGAAGTTCTCTAATCTGAAATTACAATTAATAAATAACAACTTCTACAAACGGAATGAAGCAAAGAATATATACCATCATAAACAATGAATTTTTTTCCGGATGCACAACGAAAAAGATGATGACATACTAATTATTTGAAAGGAAATAACCAATGACATTGATAGTAATGGTTACGAAACGAGGAAAGAACTCCACTCTCTACTAAGACTTATGAGGAATATGCTAATTTTCACATATTGATATCTAAAGGATCACTGAAAATGAAATTTCTTGTTGCAGTACTTTAGATCTTTCAACACCTGATTATCTACTCTATGGATAATTCCATACTGAATTTTCGATTCAGAATAAACATAAATGGTAATCTATTTTTATGAGTAATTCTCCTCTTATCGCCAATATTTTCTGCATACTTTCATAACTCAAAGAATCAAAGAAATAATTATTGAGATTTCGATAAGGACTTAATTTAAAGCTTGATAAACTACGTCACTTCTTGAAGCAGACATCGTATTTGAGTCAATGATGACTCCGCTTGTTTACCCAAGCGAATATTTCGTCACAGTTCGGATTTTTAGAATATTACTATAATGAAATCTGAAAATTTAGACTAAAATCTAGTTCTTAAAAATATAAGCCAACAATCTGAAAAAGAGTAAAAGTGACGAAAATACCTCAGTTAAATGTGGGCATTCAGGTAATGGAACAACTGTGTGCATAACCACTCGGTTGTCTATTTGCGTTGATGATGTGGACGATGAAGTTGTCGGTCCTAACCGTTCGCTGTACGTCATTTTTTCCTACTTCTTCTCTCTCTGTCTCTCCGAGTAAATTAGTGCTAAGATATTTCGATTTCAATCTGCATTCAATTTTTCAACAAATATTCAAAGTAATTCAAAAATTTTTAATATCAAACTCTCCGGCATATCCACTAATCTCTCCATTGCCAGAAATCCTCCCTCCCCCTCCCCCCTATGCCCCTCTCTCTCCCTCCCTCCTCACCTCCACCAGTCACCTCAACTCCCGCGACTCTCGACAATCGCGGTCACCACTCTGACAAATTTATATTTCTTTGCTGGGTGTCGCTATGAAAACTCATTTCACTCCCCAATGATCGTTCTGCTGATAGGGTCATGCATGGTAGTAATTCTCGAATTCCAGAATTCTATTTCAGGAATTCCCGTATAAGTGGTAGGGTTATTGCAAAAACAGATTGAATTTTCTAGCTTGTTGGAAGAAAAAATGGACAAATTTTTCAACAAAACTTCAAAAGTTTTGTAACTTTTTGAATTTCATTGAAAAAATATTTGCAAAAGGTTTCCTATCAGTGATGGAAATTAAATTTCCTTTATATGATAAGGTGAGGAGAAATTAGAGAATTTGGACTTTAGGAAACAGTTTGGTGTATTATTTGGTCTGTTCTTCCTTGCATCTTAGGTGTATTAGAGGAGTAAATGTTATCAATGAGTTTTATCATTTCAGATATGATGCATTCGAGGAGAGGACAGTATCAAATGCAAAACCAAGACTTGTTCAGATATGCACCAATTACAAAAGCATGGTAATAACTTCATTTTTGATTTCACTGGCAATTTTTTGATATTTTTGATTTGAAGTTGTGTAGAGCCGTTTGTTTGGTTTGCTAAACAATTTATCAAGTTAAAAATATAATAAACTACACAGAACTGATTAGAAAGGCCAATATGGTTTAATTTTGGGATATTGCGGAGGAATTGTGCTATTGAAAGCCATTTGTTGAGAAGGCTTTACAATAGAATGCTTACTTGAACGGAAAAGTCTTTAAAATTTATGTAATTTCAGGCTGTTGATCACATTACTCAGTTCCGTTATCTGTATGTATTTAAGTATTAATGATTTTGATTTTTGGATTGCTCCATCATTGGGAAATATCACCTCTATTAAAGGCGTAAGCACTTGATGAAATATGCATGCTTCGTCGACGTTCATTAAAAATGTATTGTGCATTGTACAGTGTAGCTTATAATATTTAATTTACTAGTAGAAATTAGTTATCGTTAATGTTAGTTAATCTGTTGGTATTAATTATCACTGATAACAATTAATTCAAAGCGCTTTTAGATTTTGCAGATAATTTCATCAAAATTAGTTTTTCGAACTCCTTCATCACTTATAAGTGGATTGATTGTGTTATATTACGGTCGATTGGTGGAACGCCGCTTCGGTTCCTGCAAATTTATGGTGACTTATTGATGTTTATGTTCAAATTATGATATTGCCCATTTAATCATTAAAATTGGGAAGACGATGCATTTGCGTTTTTATGCAACTCTGTCCGAAAAATTAGGACCATGAAGGTGCTGTGGAATAGATTAAGCTTTTAAATCCTATCAATAAAAGTAGGTTAATCAACGGATTTAATGCCGTATCGAACGTTTCACCATTGCTAGGAACTTGGTGGATGTCCAGTAAGCAAAAATCTTAATTCCTCTGCTCAAATCTTAGTATTAATAGAGATGTCATTAAATTAATCATAAACCAAATAATTACAGAACTTCATTTTATTCAATTCTCTTCATGCAACCGCTGTAGAGATGGCTATTTATTTTATTCTTTCACGGTTTTATGGTTACATCCCATCAACTATGTATTTTGTTATTGGACCATATGATTTGCTCACTGCACTCTATCTATCATATGTAAAGGAGATACCATTGGTTCCGTATGCCAGTATATTTGGCTTATCATTATCAGTGCACAGCTTTCCGTTCATTATGTTTATTCAGGTTATTTTCCGCTATTAATTTTAATCCTAGTGAAAACACAAATCGTCGAATTGTTTATGCAAAAATTTTTAATTCCTCTGCTGAAAACTTGATGATAAGGAGACATATGTTGGTAATTTTGTTTGTCAATTAATTCCGCTCAAAGACGATATTACATGCCAGGTTATAAAGGTATTATCCTTGTGAGTGATCGAAGTTACTAGTGCTGAATTCCTTTTATTCACTATGTTCCGACGTATCCATTTCTAAGATATCCTCGATAAAGCTATCCATAATATTATTTATAATTATCCATCAACCACAAAAAGTTGACTTAGACTAAAATTGTATGGTATTACTTGTATCAGAATTTTTATTTCAGTGTTTCTGACTTTTCTTATTACATAACTTTGTGATTAAGTAATGAAATCATTTTCAGTTCTTGTTTATTTCAGCTTCTTGCATTGTCGAAGCCGATTTTGATTGCATGTGCAGCGGGTGCTTCAAGTGTTCTCTTATATCCACAACTGTTTGCAAAAGTTAATTTCTTGCCGGAATTTCTTGTTCAGTTGTCTCAGTCCGCTTCAAATCCGATTGGTTGGCTGTTTCAGAAATTTGCCGCTTGCGGTGAATTTGGAAGAGAGGTTATTTCTTTAAAATTAAAAAAGAATTGTAACTGGTCTAATGCTGTATTATTTACACAGCTTTACAAATTTGATCGTATACTGAAGAATCAGATAAAGGATATAACACTCTGCACTTTCAAAAGACAACAAGAACAAAAATAGCAAACTTTAAAAAAACACGAGAATGAGAGCCCTGATGACTAAGATTCTGTGAAGATTTATGAACAAATTTTTGCAGGGAAGTGTTTTACCGATAGCAGCAACGATTGAGAGACAGAGAATAGATATTCTAGATAACTACGAAAGGAGATTAATGTTTGGGCAGATGCAGCGTATTTACAGGAGTGAACGAGTAAGACATATTTTGCAATTTCTGTAGATATTTGAGGTGGTTGGTTTGTAGTTCGATATTTTAGCATGGTAAGTTTGAAAATTCGATACATTTCTATAAACGACTTTAGCTTGAACTTGAAAAAGTAGTGAATTTGGTGTTGATGAAGTCGGCTGCATCAAAATGAATTGACGCTTTAGAAAATGTATACTTAGAATAAACTTGCACACTGCAACATTAGTTGTTGTAAATGAAACTTGTTCTGACCTTATCTATGATTAAACTATCTCATAATCGGGACTCTGATTTAATTTTTTTTCCGGGATCCTGATTTAATTTTCATTTTTTTTTTTGAATTTTAGCATTGTGGAACAGACTTTGTTTGAGCAGTGAATTTGAAATAAATTCTCCACTTTTAATGTTTATGAAGGAAATTGTGACACTTCAGACAAACGTTTCAGGCTCTTCCTAGTGGCGGCCAACTTCAGTTTTTGAATCGATTGTTGAGCAGGGCATCCAACGGTATTTTTTCAAGCTTATTTTTCTAATATAGAAAATGCTATTATTACCAAGAAATGGGTATATGCAAAGCTTTTGTTATTTTTCATTTTCTCTTAACTTTAGAGTTTTTAAAACTTGTCGGTGGTATGTCAGTAAATGTGCATTCAATCCTATTTTTGCAATAAAAGATAAATGCTTGTTTATTCCTGGTATATTTAGGGAGTGCACTGTCTAACGAAGATCAAGTTCGTCAACTTGTGGATATGGGCCTTGGATCTCGGGAAGATGTCAGAGAAGCTTTACAGCAATGTAATAATGATGCTTCTGAAGCGGCTAATTTATTATTGCATAATAGACTTGAACGTAGCTAACTTTGTACTCAAGCTAAAAGTTCTATTCGCCATAAGTTTATTGTAACAATTAATAATTTTCATTTCTTCACGAACACAGTTTACGCTTCCACTCAGAGCGTTTATCTCATTTCTTTTTTTTAGTATTTCATCCTCTTTTCATCATAAAATCAATAGAAAAAACGAATTCTAAAATCTTTTAAATATACATCCAGTTTATTTCATTTCTCTACTTGATAATCTATAAAGGTCCAGTTCTTTGCGAATTTGTTCGTTATGCATTTCCTTATTTATAAGTTATTTTTATTTATTATATACACTGTATCAATAATGATAGCTAACCAGGAGTTGGTAATAGATGGATAGCAGATATTAATAGAGGATGGCATTTCGAACAGTTGAATTGCGACAATAATTCATATATAACTGATTATGTCTCAAAAATAAGCTGCGCTTGCATTTGCACTTTCTTCGCAGTTACAAAAGAAAAGTGGGTTAGAAAGTTGTCGAGTATGTTTTAATTCTCTTGCTATCATTTACATGTATTTTATGAAAGCTTTGAAAATTGCTTAGAGTAGTTTAATAACACTGTTATTATATTTTGTATATTTTGCGATGAAATTTTATCTATGGTTTTTCATAATTCTGTGATTCAAGCTTTCAATTTCCAATTATGTTTAAATAGCTCTGAGAAAGTCTGGAGTTTGGAACAGTACATTAATACTATTAAACTTTCTCTTGTTAGTAAAATAAATAGAATGCTGTACTATGCTATACGTTGTATTCTTATTTTGCATGAAAACTATGTTATCATAATATTCTTGGTGATCTCAGCTGATATTTTCTCAGAGGAATTGAGCTCCATTGTTTGCTTGGTTGAGCTTAATATGATCCAATGAAATTTAGGTATTTGCTGTGATTATGTTAGATAGATATTTTTTAAATCATAATTGTTCCACATTCTATCGTCTTGAAGATGCTTCATGTGTATACCGGTTATTGTTTTCTTATTTTTCTTTTTCTTGCGGTATAAGAAAAAATTATTTTCCTTTTCAAATCAGTTTTGTTTTGGTATTTAATAAAAAAAATAGTTCAATTAAAATACGATTTTGAAGCTGGTATTTACTCTTGAAATATTTTAAGCTGCATAACATCATGTTATATTATAGAAGTCAGCCCTATTAATTTTGACTATTGGTTTAAACAAGGGTAGTTTATATATTGATGTTGGTGCCTTTATAAAGTGCTCGATAGGAACATATATCTAGAATAATTAAGTTTCGATCATTGTTAAGTCGTGATCAGAATTTTTTGAAGGGCTTGTCAAAGTATTTGATAAGAATTTCACTTATTTAATTATTCTGAATCTCAGCAGAATGAATTCCAAAGATAAACGGAAAATTAGCGATCACGTTGATAGTGACTGTGCAAAACGAGGAGTGTGGCTTGTGAAGGTAATCTTCAATGATTTTCGTTTAAAATATGATATTGATGAAATTTATGCTGTTATTGATATCTAATAGTAATTGAATATGGGTGATTGTTAACAGCAGCATAGCGGGAACAGGATTGGAACGAAATGATTTGACAGCTGATATTATCCGCTCTCACGATCATTCCAGTGATGATCTTAATGAAATGTAATCTGTGAAGTGATGCGATGCGAATATACAAGAACTTCTGTGTTTCTTCAATCTTTGAGCAGTCATGAATTGTCGTATATTTGAAACATGCAGAGTTGTAGCATAATCATATTAAATCATCCATTGTTACACTATATATTTTCGTAGTAGTCAAATATGAATTTCTAGGTGCCCAGATATTTATCTGAAATGTGGGAGAAGAATATCGGCCATAATGTTGGACGATTGGTAATCAAGGCGGCAAATGGAAAAACTGATTTGATATTTAAAAGCAATACAAATTTGCTTGAAATGAATTCATCAGGTTTTGGTGCTCTGCTCATTTATTGATTTTTCTAGACACTTCTTTATCTACTTTAACTTTCCAGATCTATAGAAATTTATATGTTATGATAAATGTGACACTAAATCAATGTGCTCTTAATATGATCACGAATCAATCACTCCCTTTCCGGTTCATGTCATTCACATTGTGGATATTAAGTGTAGATAGGATATTGAATTGAATTTATATCAATTGAGATTCATTTAGTTCACGATAAAGCAGCCTCATCATCGGACTCATTTTTGAGCTCAGCATCACGCAGTAATCGAATTGGTCCCGCAAAAAATAAAACAAACTTCACAATACCAAATGAACACAGTTTTGTTATTGGCGATGTTAGGAATCAATCGCTAGCTGTGCTATGTGAAGGTCTTGATTATATCTGTACTCGTAGTAATGATTTTAGAATTTTTAATTCATGTAAAATCCATTCAATTCATTTCCTTCAAGATTCACTTTTGCTTACATTTACTCTTAAATTATTCAGATAAAAGTGGTTTGAATGAAGATGCTGACATATGTTCCGGCCGCTTAAGCATAGAAGGGCGAGTTGTAAAAAGAGCGGATTGCAGGCCTCATCAAACAGCTGATTATATGCGAATGAAAATGTACGTTTTGCAAATCATAAATTTCTTAATTTGTTATCAAATATTTTAAGGTAAGAATTTTTTGTAAATATGATGTCTATAAGTTCTTAGTATCATAAATGATATTATCATCTAAAATGTTAAGTTATATTACATTTCTTAATGCATAATAGCTTGCAGAACGGATAAGGTTTTTTGAAGAATATCGTTTTGCATACGAAAGAACTTTTAAAATGAGAATTGTTTCTAAACAGAACGACAATTCACTCATAAAAGCCAAGATTGCGTAGTTCACGAAGTCAACCCTTTTTCATTTAATATAGAAATTTTGAAAGTTTATAGAAAACAAATAGAGAAGAGCTGTCAGCCAAAACGACATGTGAAACAAATGGAAAAAGCTGAAGTGAAATTCAAGCCTATTTCTGTTCATGCGGAAATGGTTTGCTTTAAAAATCCTTCAAATTGCTGCAACTTTCTATTCTGTAAAGAATTTTATTTTGTAAATTTGAAAGCTTGGTTTAATGTCCTAAGCACAAAAATTCGATATTTTACAGTAAATAAATTTCGTTTTTGTTTAGTTAGCCAGAGAGAAGCTGAAGAAGGAAGGGGCGAAGACAGTCCGTGCTGACAAAGATATTGTCCGACAAGCAATATTCCATGCTTTTGAAAAACATCAGTACTATCGATTAATAGATTTGCAGAAACTTACCAATCAGCCTCCGGTTTGTTCTATCACTTTATTTACATTTCATTTCTGAGAGTTATTGAAAACTGGTTCATTTAAATATGGATCAAAGGATAAAAGGCACTCAACATATGTTTTCGCATTTTGTTAGGACCCGCATTATTCTCACTTCTTGGTCTGATCTCTTTTTGAAAAGGGGGATTAAATTTTTATCCTGTTTTGATAACATTTACTGTTTCCTTACTTTTGACCTTTTTTAGATTTTTTTTTCCATTTATTTATTTTTATACATTCATCCTTTTTGATACTTTTAAATTAATAACTGTCTCGAAACAATTTCGCATTATTTTTCTCCTGGATTTTAATCTTTTAATAATTTGCTCTAATTTGCATTTTCAGGGATTTGTTAAAGAAATATTAACGGAAATCGCTACGTACAACACAATGCCACCACACAAATCGATGTGGGAGTTAAAACCAGAATATCGAAATTATCGTAAAGATAAAAAAGAAACTGAATAACAAATTTTTTTTTTTTTATGCGGGTTCAATGGAAATGATGGAATGAAATGTATCGTTAACGAATTTTATTTTTTCTTTATTCATTGGCATGCTTCTACCAATGAGTTTTCCATATAAATTCATTGCTTAAATACCTCATACGCTTTTAGATAAACTCTTTCCTATGATTGTTTGATTGACTGAACCTTTTCTCTTTAGTGAGACTTTAACTTGGAGTTGTGTGCGATAGCGTTTGTATTTGCTGAAATTATGCTTGTATGTTTACTTGTTGTATCAGTCAATTCCCTATTAATTTATGTTAAGATATTTTATGACCG
Organism: Acanthocheilonema viteae; assembly: GCA_900537255.1. NCBI lineage: Eukaryota > Metazoa > Nematoda > Chromadorea > Rhabditida > Onchocercidae > Acanthocheilonema > Acanthocheilonema viteae. The sequence goes on from UPTC01001610.1 coordinate 13,358, forward strand.
AAAACGTCATCGCTATGTTTATTTCATTACGGCATTTGTACTGTTTCAAAGCGTATGTTCAAATCCCTTGATGAAGTACACAAAATATTATAGTCTCGTGTGATAAAATAATCAATCTCCAAAAAGGACTGGCAACAAACTTTGTCTAATTCTCTCCCAAATTTCCCAGTTTGAAAAAGAAATACTTTATAATAGATCTGGTTTCGAAACTCCAAAGCATCTTTTAACGCAAGATTGCGCAATTCGAAACTCATATATCATGGTGAATCTTATTATCCCGGGTCTCCATATAATAATAATTCGTCAAATTTTATCTCACATATCATGTATATCGAAAAGTTTTTAAAGAACAAATTACAAAATTTTTCATTATTTATATTTATTTTGCTTGGATGTTTGTATTAAAAATGCTAACGGGATATTTGTTCTCGGCATTTATTTGATACGAAATTGCGAATTCTAATCGAAAAATAGCAATATAAAGCATGTAAATTTTAAGCATTCTATCCATTTTCTATTTTCACAAATAATTCCAAAGTAAATCCATCAAATTTGCAAAAGAAGAAGCGGTCAAAACAGCAGTAAAGTAAAAATAGGAGTACACTAACATAATCCATCACCAGTTTTTACAAATTTTTTTCTGCTGGTAAAGAAAGACGATTTGTAATGTTTATACTAAAAGATTTCGTATCCACTGTTGAATACTTCTTAAAAGTTAACATAATTACTAAAATTTGATTTGATAATAAGCAGAACTAAATAGGAAACATCAGTTTCATTAATAATCTCAATAATCCTGTTAGAAAAGTGATTGCTAAGGCAATAAAAAAATATCCAGCAAAAATGTAGTAATCATTGTGTAGTTATATATCATCTAAAACATATAGTAATTCAGATAGTATCAACATTCTAAAATTGTTCCATCAACGTATTTCCTTATATACCGCATGATCATACAATGATTATAACACTTTTGAA
>UPTC01001613.1:0-14313 GCA_900537255.1 Acanthocheilonema viteae
CATCAAAAATGAAGCAATTAAAAAGCAAATATAATTTTGCGGTAATTTTTGAAAAAAAAATTTTTTTTTCCGAGTTTATCGATTTTCTAGACGGGATATAATTTTTTGGTTTGTAATAGTGTTGATATTTTTCATCTACCTTTGTGGATTTATTGTTGTAAATAATTTTAGGATGTATTTCTAACCATTTTTCTATTATTTTCTATTTCATTTTTTACAACGAGCAATAATATTGTCATATTTGTTATTCCCATAATTTCCTTCTTTTCATTGCTAAAATAAAGTAATTGTTTTTTTTTTTTTGGATGTATTTATTGGATTTGTCAGTTTTGCAATTATTTTTTCTCCTTCATCATTGGACCACTTTTTTAGTTAACTTTTCTTCTGAAATGAAAAACTTACGTATTTTTTTTGATCAGATTATAAGAAGCTATTATTTTTCATTTATATTCAAATATGAAATCTAATTGTGAGCGATTTTACGTTTAAATTTACGTCAAAGCTGATTAGCAATTATGATTTTTTTACTAATACGAAAGTTATATAATTAGTTGTTTTAAACGTACCAAATTTCATTAATGTGTTACTGTAATTTTCTTTTGAATGTATCAATTTGTCATCAATGTTATGTTTTATTCCATAATTTCATAGCATTTGTTGACTTATAATTGCTTTTTTTTTTGTTATATTTTATTGGATAAGAAAGAAAGTTTTCACATCGAACGGATTGATTTTTGAATAATAAATTAAAATTTTACGGAAATTTTAAAACTTTCAAATCTTTTACATTCAATTTATTGATATATAATTGTAATTTTTGTATGCAAAACCTTTTTTGTGCATGTGTGTGTAATTGTTTCCGTTTGTAAAATTAAAACATTTTCGTCGCTTCTTTTTTTCATAACAAAAATAGTAATCCAATCTGAGCAATTTTTATAATATTAAAATACATGCTGACTTTAACCTTCAGCTAAATTATGCTAATAAATCATAAGTTTCTATTAAATTATCTCCCGATAAAATAAACACATCACTCATAAACTGTACAAAAAGTCGTCGAGAATTTACTTCCAAAAATTTCTTTTTTTTTTAGAAAAACAATTGTGAATAAATAGTTATCAAATTTAAACTGGAAAAATTGGAAAGCATAAATACATTACTTACAAAAAAAAAACATACGATGAAATAATGAACAATTCAATACAGTTGTCAGAAATCTCTGAAGTTAATTAAAATCTTTTCTTCTTTTTTTTGTACATCTGAAAAATTTTTTAATTTTAAACCTATCTCTATCACTCAAAACAACATTCATCAGTGGGTGGTTCATTTGACAACAAAAATTTGCAAATAAATACATGACTGAATGAACAATTGATCTGATATCTGAAGGTAGTGCAGCATAGTTTTGGAAATATGAATTAAACAAATTTTTGTTTAATTTTTGAAAACTTTTTCGGATCTCAGTATCCTGGCGGTAATCGCGGAGCTGTAAAAGTTCAATATTAATCAATTATTTTCAACTATTTATTTTTAGAACTGTTAATATAGAAAAATATTTATTCCTGAAATTTTTAGAGCTGTTGGTATAGAAAAATATTTATAAATCAGATGGGGAAAATTGTTTACCTGGACAATGATTGCAACTGCCTGGTTCACCATCCTCACCCGCAGGACCTAACAATCCAGGTAAGCCTTGTTTACCTTCTGGTCCATTCCTACCATCATCACCTGGTTCACCAGGTGGACCTGGGTAAGAGATACCTTCGACACCAGGCAGACCCTTTGGACCCAAATCACCGAAGTTGCCTTTTGGCCCATCTGAACCAATGGGTCCTGGTATATAAATTAGCCGTCCTGGTATACCGCGTATACCTGGTCTTCCCGGCCGTCCTCGTTTACCTTTAAGTCCCGCTTGTCCAGCTAACCCCTGAAACGAAATTACAAATTTTTCCATATCTTCTTTTACTAATAATCTAATTGACGAATAAGTTACCTGCAAACAGTATGAATTGTGTTTTTTTTTTGAAAATTATAAAACTAACCTCTTCACCTGTTTCGCCATCATTTCCGCGATTGCCAGGCGCTCCTTTAGGACCCGGGGGTCCTTTGGGACCCATAGGACCTGGATTTCCTGGAGGACCTGGTGGACAAAACATGCATGCTTCTTGCTCCTCAATATTCTCCTTTGAAGGGAATGGAAGAATTTTCGAATTCTTTCCCGGTTTCCCATTTCTTCCCGGATATCCATCCGCTCCCTTTTTTCCCTCCTCACCTTCTGGACCGGGAGGTCCTGCTGCACCCTATAATTTTCATTTCAAATATGCAACTTATCCAAAAATTAACACGCGCAAATCATATCGAATTTTTAAATGAAAATTTGAATACTAAATGATATTTTTAGAGAACATATTATTATTTTTTTAATGTGCGGAAATGCACGTTGGCAAATAACAAATGAAATAAATTGAATCCTTAAAAAATTTAATCTTTTGTTGCATTTCAAATAACAAATGGTTTCTGTTGTCTCTTTACGGCTGACTATTAAGACTAGAAAATAGAATTTCAAACTGAAAATTGTAATATGTTTTGCACTCTCGCATCTTATTGTTAACAAAGTATTTAGAAAAAAATAGAGAGGATTATAAATTAATCCATTTTTAATTGCTTCATTTATTTTTTCACTTATCAAAAAAAAAAAAACAGACTGAATGATTTACCGCATGACACGTACAGCATTGCCAATCATAATTGCCACTCATTATCCGGTCCGGTTCATTAATTTGTGAAATTGGATTTGCACCATAATTACTACCGGTACTATAGCCATTACCAATATCTTGGTAAGAACTAACCGATGTCCATTTACCGAATGACCATTCTCTTTTAATGCGACTGAAAAATTTCTTACCAATCTGGAGTGCTGTAATTTCGGACCACATATCCTTTGATCGAGACTAGAAATACATACTATAAATATTATTAATATAATATGCATGAAAATTCAAATTTTCTTTTCATTTTTACTATTAATTTCTCTTATTAATTTCAACGTTATTCGAAATCTCTTTTAAACGCAATCTCTTTTAACAATTAACATTTATCTGTGGTTCATTAAATTTTCAACATTTTATCCTTTAATATTACTGCCAAATCAATAAATATGTTTTCCAATTCTATTCAATAATCTATTTTCAATTATTTTACATTTCAACACAATTATTTTACATTTTGACACACATACACACACACACACACACACACACACACACACACACACACACACATACATGCACACTCATTAAGTTTATGTGAAATGAGAAAATTGATTTTCAATTAATCATTTCCAAATTGATGGAATTTTTACCTTGCAAAAATGACTTTCAAACAATAAATGATTTTCTAATGTCTGAATGAAACTATAAAGCATTGGTAAAGTAATCACTGTTGAAATAACAGCAACGGTTGAAACGACAATTGCAAGAAATGCTATCCGTCGCATTTGACGATATTCATCGTGCTCCAAATCTTTTACCATTTTCCAATCATTCAAACGTGATGGTATGAAATTTTGGATAGTTTTATTTTATTCCCTAAATAAAATGAGCTAGTCAAATTAATAAATTTCTTTTTCTGAATACAATTTTAGTGCAATTCATAGTACTTCAGTAAATTTATAATCAAGAGTTGCAACAGTTTAGAAAATATTATCTATTTTGTAGAACAAAAAAAGGGACAAAAAATAGCAAACAAATTATAAAAAATTATTGGGAAAAAAATTTGTTTTCTTTCGAGAACCAAAAATTATTAAAAGGCAACTGTAAAATAAATTAGACAAGATTTTTTCTTTCAATTTTGCCGCATGATAAAAATAGCCGTCTTGAAGTCTGCAATCATTCAAATGGAGCTAAAAAGGAATGAAAATGACAAAAGTACTTTCTAAAATCATTTGGAAAAACGATTGATATGTGGAAGAGACAAAAGCGGAAAACGGTATTGATGCTGAGCACAAGTAGGTGGTCATAAGGGTCAAACGATACTTTCAGGTCAACAGTTATCTTTTGTTTTTTATTTCATGTTCCTTTTTTTTCTTCAATTAGAATTTAAATTGTGTCACACACACACACACACACACACACACACACACACACACACACACACGCACATACAAAGACAGACCTCAATTGCATTGGATCGACTTGATTAACTAATAATGCACACTCATTCTATCATTACAAAATTGAAATTGGAAGGAAGGAAAGATAAATTAAAATACAGACCTACTTTGGTAAGTATTAAAAGATCAACATAATTCCATGATTCTTACACATTGGAGAAAATTTTATAAAATGTGAAGAGGTTTAACTAAATCATCAACTAAATTCGAATAATGAATTAGAAATATTCCAATTTTTGACTGTTATTAATACATTTAGAAGATAATGATAATTATTGTAGAAGGCAATGAAGGAAATTCCTTAGCAAATTATTTTTAATATCATATCCGTTTTAGAAGTTTTTGTAAGATTCATTCAACGTTATTTGTCCAAAAGAAAAAAAAAACAAAGTATGAAACGAAGTATTAAAAAAGTTCTCAGTAAAAATTAATCTTTTTTTTTTTTATTTTTGCAATTTTCAATCAAATTTGCAACAGGTTATTTAAACATTTCATTAATGTAAAATTTTATTAATGTCGAGTTTTTTTTTTTTCACCGAAATGAGCAGCAAATTGTTGTCTTTGATTGCATTTGTAACCGGTATGCTGTCGCCAAAATAATTTCATGACACTGTCTGTGCTCATACATTGAAAAGTTTCTCGGATCAATGACAGATGTTCGTTCTCAATTAAAAGAAGATTGCATTTTCCAGTCTTATAAAAAATAAATAAAAGTATAATATAGTATTCAAAAAAAAACACACACACACACATATACACACAAAATGCCATGAAATATAAAAGGTCAGCGTAAAATGACCTTGCTTACTTTTATCTGTTTACAAAGCACCTGATAACATAATTCTCTATTATCATTTAATGTGAGAATTTCACTATATACTTGAGTTTACATTCAAAAAATTGTAATCAACAAATTCATGTTAGCATTTTGCTATTTGCAAAAAAGAAAAAAGAAACTAAACGAATTAGGAATGATTACTGGAGAAAACAATTGACTTTGAAGTAGGTCATAAACTATTTTCTTCGTATAAATTATTTTAATTTTAAGTTTTTTAATTTTAATCAAATTAAAGTTCGTTGATTGAACTGAGATGATGCTATGCTATTAATAGACAGGATGGAATAATTCTGAATAATTTTTAAATGATATCCTAAAGCTCTTTTAATGCTTCAATATAAAGAGATCCACCTGATGTTCAGAGAGAGTTATGGCCGTATGATGCATGCAACATTTAAATTCTCGATAGATTACTTATAGAATATCGTAGATTCATGTTTATCCTTGGTATTATGATCCATTTCCAATCCTTTTCTTCGGTATCTCGCATAAACAAATCTGATTAAGCGGGTTACAGTAACAATTGCTATGCTTTTCTTCCATTCATATATTCTTTTATCTTCTCATGCTAACCTTTTAATGTATTTGAGTTTCATATTGACAATTTCATTCTTCATTTTGATTTTTGATGATAATTCCATTCTCCATATTATTTTTTTATTGATACTTTTACTTTCTTTTTTAATTTTTAGCGATAATTTCATTCTCTATATTATTTTTTATTGATAATTTCATTCGCCATTTTAATCTTTAGTGATAATTTTACTTTCCATATTACTTTTTATTTAATCCAAATTTCCAAATTCATATTATTAATTTCTGATTTTTTTTTTTGATATTAGGGATACATTAGCAAACAGTTTTAATTTGTTACATTTAAATATATCATTTGTAGAGAGTTCTTAAAATGTCAAACATATCCATTAAGAGAGCGATAAAAATCTTATTTGAAATACTATACGAAGAGGTGGGATGCATTCGATATGATACCATACAATGCAAACAGAATGGTAATATAAACGAAGTGGAAAAAATGAAGTTTGCAACAGAATAAAATGTCCACTCAGAGGGTAACAATACTATCGAATAGTCAGTCATCGCCAGCACTACCCGTTGCATTGTTAAAGAGGTTGAAAGAATGGACGGTGCTATTAATGCCTCATTTCATTAATTCTAATCTCATCATATTGTTCTCATCTGACCTTAATTAATAAATACCTCTTTACAATTATTTAAATATCTATAGATGAGATTATAATTTAAATTTTTACTCACTTTTAGATTATTATAATTGAACAGATTAATTCTGTTAAATTTATCTAATCCTATTAATTTTAATTTTTTGATAACATTTGATCAACTTAACTTTCCTAAATTTATATTTATTAGCTGCATTTAAATTAACTATCTAAATCACTTCATAATTATTATAATTAAATTAGCAAGCACTAGAATTCCATGATTTGTTATTCCATGATTTATATAGAAAATAAATTTTAAATTGAGACAAAAAAAAGGTTCAGTTCAAAATTATTATTTTCTTTTTCAGGTTTAATTAAATTATGTCGATATTGATAGGATACGACAAAGAAAATTTGGAGCAGCAACATTTACGTCGATTAGCAGTTGTTGCAGTTGCATTCTCAACATTAGCTGTTATTGCTGCAGTAATTACTTTACCTGCACTGCATTCTTATGTTCAATCACTTCATAGTCATATTAACGATGAAACAGAATACTGCAAAGTAAGGTTTTCTGTTCATATCAATAAGAAAGTGAAATATATCTGAACATTTAAAACCGATCTCATTTCCCTGTCGTATGATGATTCAGGAACAATAGAGACACTTGAGTAAGTGTTAACATTCCACGTGTGTATGCATATTAGCGACTACGTTACTTGAGAAATTATGTGTTAATCTCAATCTTCTCAGTTCCTTTATTTTCATGATTTTCAATCACTAATAATCCCTTTGAACTATACAAAATTAATTGTAAACACTTCTTCAACATTGTGAAAAGAACTGAAATTTTGAATGATAACAAATTTACAGTCGCGTTCACGCAATATGCTTGCCGAAATGTCTAGATTGCAACTGGCAAGTGTCAGACGTTTAAAACGTGAATGGATGTTTGGTCATTGGATGCCAACTAGTGAAAAAAGTAAACAGAAGTATGAATATACCACTGCTGATGTAATTAATACAGAACTGAATACCTGCTGTACATGCAACCAGGTTAAATTAAATTACATATCGTATTACAAAATCATGCCAACATCACAGAATAAGGTTTGATGGCAGAGAGAAAGATGACACTGAGTGTTTAAAATGAATCATATTTTGTTAACATTTTTATAATTTAGGGACCAGCAGGACCTGTTGGACCGGAAGGAGATCCCGGTAATGATGGCAAAGATGGAGTAGACGGCAAAGATGGGAAAAATGGAGCTGATAGTCATTTGAAACCAGCACTGCATGCCGATACCTGCCTCATTTGCCCTCCAGGACGTCCTGGTATATCTGGTAATATGGGACCAAAAGGCCCACCGGGACCAAAAGGTACACCAGGAGATCCACCAAAAGATGGAGTACATGGTGAAACGGTATGCATAACAATGAATTCCACACCACTCCTTTTTTTATGAAATAATGCTATATGAAAATCGCTGTTACCAATTTATGAAAACATTAGCGAAAAGAGAAATTGTATGGAAAAGTTGTATTCATTGCTCAAGAAATTATACCGGTTAAAAAAATTAAAACTTTTTTTTCTATTAGTTATTAAAATTAAGTGATACTTTTTAGGGCACGCCGGGACAACCTGGAGCAATCGGAAGACCTGGAAGAGTTGGACCACCGGGAACTCGAGGAGCACCAGGCCGAATCATTTACATGACTGGACCACAAGGACCACCCGGTCTTCAAGGTCCACAAGGGCCAGTTGGTCCGAAAGGTATTCCTGGACCAGATGGGCAATCTTTCCCAGGACCTCCCGGATTACCCGGAGAGGCAGGGCAACCGGGACCAGAAGGACAACGTGGAAAAATGGGTGAACATGGTGCTCTCGGTGAACCTGGAGAAAGCGGTACCTGCAAACATTGTCCAAGTAAATTTTATCTTACTTTACTGAGCATTCCGAATATTTTTAATTCACTGAAATCTCATACTTTCATTACCGCTTCACTTTTTCGGTCTTCTGGAAACTTCTTCAGCTGTAATACCTGAATCATTATACAAAATACTTTCAGCTCCAAGAATGCCTTCCAGTTTCTAGTGTACACCGCATCCATAATCAGTGTTGAAACCAAACCATTTCAATACCTCTTCTTCTGTAAATATTGTTGGTTACTTGTGTCATTTTCATCATTATGGTTTAAATAAAATGCTTAATTCAAGATATATTTTCAGTTCTTTTTATCAATAGTGCTAGATACTTGATAATAACAAAAATAAAATCAATAAATGCAGTGCTTCCAAGAACTCTATGATTGATTAAAACAAACATTTATCTCAATTAATGCTAATAAGTAATAGAATAATTATGAGTGATATTATTAATAATGCCTAAAATTGATTGAAGTCGGAAGCCATTCCCAATCTTCAAAATTTAGAAGATATGAACCTGCCCCATTCATTCCTGTAATTGTTATCTCATAGGTTAGTTGAAAATCCTGTCTTATGGTTTTACATTTTATTTTTTTTTTTTCACTGGTTACTTTATTAATATTTCAGGCACAAAATCCTTATATCAAAATTAATATCATGCATGAAAAAGGGAAGTTGCGAGATCTTTAAAAATACACAGGATACACTAACAAGCATTTTTTTTTTGGAAAAATAGAAAAAATCCCAAAAATAACTCGCAGTTTTTTCTAGCTAAAAATAATGAGACATTATCAAAAAAAATACTAAATGCTGAGGTGGAAATAAGTCTTCTTCAATGTTTGAGGATAATTGTAAACGCAATAAAATATAAAATGAGATCTAAACATTCGTCAAAAACGCCGAACAATTGAAAATGATTCAATTTAATAAATTACCGCACACGTATCTTTTACATAATATGATCACAGAAGTCGTGAGATTTTTTTAACAAAAGTACAACATCACCAAATATCTGCCTATCTTCTCTCTGCTATCACTGGTCCAGCGCCTACACAACTAAGAAAAATATCCTTGACAGCATCTTCCATCGGTTCAATCTCATTGTTCTCTTCGCCGTTCATAGATTCGAATAACACCAGATTTTCTTGTTCCTCTTTTATCAAATTTTTTAAATTTTTGTATTCGCATGCAGCAGAACATACTGTTACCTGCTCTGTAAAATGGTTTGTCTCAGAAAAAAACTACTCAACAGTGCAACCAAATTAAAATGTCGTGTACCTTAATAGTTGTGGTACTTTATTAATTTCATAAACGATAAATCTAATGCAGAAATTTGCAAATGATCTCTTGCACTACAAGATGCTTACTTTTCAAACTTTTCACGAAATTCTTTGTACATAAAAATGACCCCATGAATCAAATAATTCAAAGATAATAGAATTCATTCATTCTCGTATCACACTTTCGTTTAAGACTTAAGTTTAAAATACTTCTTGCTTCATCAAACTGAGGCTTTAGCAGAAACTAAGTAAATCAAAAATGCGTCATTAGGGAATGAAAACATTTCATGTACTCTATCGTAAGTTATAATGTACTGAAAATTGAAGTGAAATTCAGCAGCTTCTTAATATATTATCGAACTATTTCGTAAAATTAAAAGTTGGGTTTTAGGAACAAAGTTTTCTGTTTTGTTATAGAATAATAAATTAAAACGCACCTATAAGATCAGACTGTAATTTGCAATATTTATTGATAGCAGCCAGAATTAATGGCACGTTAATGGATTCCAAGAATAAACAGCAATTCGGGCCAGCATCAAACGTATAGGCTACTTTCGTGCTCTTGCAGTGCTTGTTCAGGGCATGAATAAGTCGCATAAAATACCAGGAGTTATCGTTCAAATACTTAAATTAATAAATGTTTTAAGTATTTCACATGATTAGTTCATATATAACTGGCCAAAAAATTTCATTATCTTTAACTATTTTTGTTCAATACTTGAAAGCTATGGGAATAATGACAATAATGACTGTAATTAAGTTGATTTTAATTGAAAAAGTGATCTTCATATACTCTGAAAGCGAACACAATCCAGTCTTGTGCTTATAATTTGTACATTTAAAACAAGCTACAAAATAATCAAGAAATACTTCATTTTTTCAGAGAGTTATAACTCAAATTATCTAAAATTTACAACCGTGATTCCAAATTTGGCAGTTCAGCACCTCTTCCGATGGCCACAAATTTTGCTCCTAGCTCCCTTGTATCATCTTTGAAAAATAACTGAAAAAGAAATTGGAAAGGTACTCTGAGAGATGGCATTGTATCCATACATAAAGCATGCAATTGTCCACTGTCCGACATTACTACTTCGGCAAATTTCCCGAAATCTCTATCGCGAAAAGCATTTTTTAACCTGCAATATTCCTCCTGTCAAAACGTTCTTAATTAAAGCATATTGAAAACAACAGTTTGATTAAAATGTATCACAGTCAGACAGAATCGCACTAGGCATTATTAAAACGCTTTTCATATTAATGAAAAATGTCCGGAATATACTTCATTATTTGCTTAGGCACAATATCCATCCTAGCTTGCAATAATTTTGAAGTTTTAACAGTTGATTGCATCCCATTAGAACTACCAACTTTCTTTGCATCATGTGAAGTTACCAAAATTAGCGACCTCAAATTAGGCCAATAATCTTCTGGAAAAACTGTCTGAAAAAATTTATTTGGTCGATACTTTTGGTTGGGAAGTATGATATCAGTCCATCATCATAAAATTTATTTGATCAATATATGACACATTCTTTATCTTCAACTATGACTATTCCCTTAAAATAACATCAACTATTCTTTAAAATCTTCTATTTTTGAATATCAAAGCCTATGAATAGGATAAAAATTGAAAAAAAAAAATAAACAGACTTCACAAATACAGTCAGAACCATCTTCTGCAGCACCTGCTTTCCAATGTACAAGACCACTTAAGATACTTCGACATGCACTTCCAGAACCTGCATAATTACATTTTTAACCACTTCAAAAGCATTATAATCTTGATTAAATTATCATCTATAATTTTAATGATAAATCTATCCTTTTCTTAGTCATATGAATAACAGATTCAAAATATTATTCTGGTAAATTACACAAAATATAATTATTCAGAATATATAACGATATAATCCAAACTAAAACTGCAGAAAGGTGGAAAGTACCACATATTTACCCATTCTAGCAATACGAACTATGTCGCTCGTAGTTAACTGATAAATTTGCCCAAGACCATATGCAATAGCAGCAAAACCGGCTGCTGAAGAAGCAAGTCCTGCTTGAACAGGAAAACTTATTTCGGAGACAATCTGAAACAGCCAAATATAAACAATTTTCTGAACCAAAATTCATCACATTTAAGCACAAAAAAGCGACCCGAGAACAAAAACTTTTACAAAGTTGTAAAAGCAAATAATATTTATCTGAATATGCCAAAAGCAATTATAAAATTCTTAGTGAAAAAATCTGTGCTTTAAATTTTTAATATAATGAAGAAAGTAAGTGACTTCAAATTTGCTGAAGTAGTCTTGTTTCTCCGACTTCCCTGTAGTCTTTGATATGATGGAGCGTTTTCGAATTAGCCTTCTCACTTCCTTAAATTGAATTTCTTTACTTTCATAATAAAAACATTCCAAAGAACTATGAATAATAGATCAAATAAAAACGAATAATCTCACTCTAAAACATCGAAGAAATCCCGGGTGCTTTGAAAAACAGACAGTTGAACCATTGATAGTGACTGAATCCTTCTTAATTGATGGCCCTACCCGCACTATCGTTTTCGCACAAACATCATTGACAGAAAGTGAAATAGAATCGTTCAGTGGAAGCATAAGGTCCTGAAAATACATAAAATAAAAAGATATCAATTTCTAATAGAAATGTAATATTATATCTTAATAAATCTTTTAAATATTTAAAGCTTGTGCAGTATTGAACAAAAGATTGTTAGCAACTTTTTCAGGCTGAAGATTGAAGTAAATTTCTGCTGAAGAATCTTTTGAACATTCTCATATCCACTGAATTCTCTGTTATTAAATAAAGTATATATAGGAGGTACAGTAATTTATTTTTACATCAAAAGATTTGTTCATAATATCAATTTAAACAAATACTTCATTCCTTTTGCCCCAATATTTGACCAGTGCTATATTGATCGGTGCTATGATCTTTACTTCCTGTATACGACTACCATTATCATCACTTGAACTCATCGAAAACAAAACTTCTAGTTTAAGTATGCACTTACACCTTAAACAATAGTGTTTATTTAAAGATTTGGAGCACAAAATATGAAATACAACAGAAAAAGACATAGATCAACATAACAGATGATAATGAATAATTTAACAGTCTGCGCTGTTCTCGATCTAATGATATCACCTTCTAAACAAAGTTTTCAACTTAAAAATTTCTTTTGTTTCATAGACAATAGCATGCAACGGAGATGAAATATTCTTTTAATGGAAAGCTCTTTAATGGATCCTATTTGAAATAGCTTTTGGGGGTGGGGGCGAGCGCGGGGTCGGGAATGGCTTGCTGTTGATTCTTTCCTAGTCGGGCCGAGAATTTGGCACTTTTCTTGGATTAAGCCCGTGAATAGTCAGAAATCGTATTAGATTTGCTTAATTTTCATGAATTCCTTCATAAAAAAAGTGAGTCATGATGCATTTTATTTATCAGTTTCGAACTGTTCAAAACTATGCGATAAGTAATTTCAAACGGAAAGTATATCGAAATTATTCTAGAGATGTCATTTTTTAATGATGCGAAGCGTCTATTTGGTACGACAGATCTTTATGAAATTTTGCACTTGAAAGGATCAAAATCAAAACGAAAAGATTATAGCCAAGCAGACAGTAAGCTTATTTTGTAATGAATACTTTGCAAAACTATTACTCTCTGCAACATTTTGAATCAGGACAATGATTTTGTGGTAATGTTACATAGAAGAAGGGAATATTTTTGTTAGGAATTTGTGTCGATTGATGTAGTCGTTTAGTTTATTTGTTAGTATTGACTATTTGGTTATTGAATACAAATAAGGGAGGTAATTGGAAAATTTACGGAAGTTATTTTCAAAAAAATGTTTCATATAAATGCTTATATGTTCTCAAACCCATTTACGATGTACTGGGGCGTAGCTGAGTCTTCCCATAGATTCGTTGCTTTCTGAACTTCATTTATTTGATTATTTTCAGTTAAAAAAGCATTTTTCAAACTCTCGTTGCAATTCCATCCTGATCGTTGCGATAATGAGATAAAAAAGGTGCAAGCAACTGCAAAATTTCAGATTTTGAATCGTGCATATGCTGTCCTTAGTGATAAACAAAAGAGAGCTGTTTATGATGAAACAGGTGTCTTCTTGTCTTCCTTTCATTTTTTTTTTTTCATAATATAATTCACTTTAATATCATAAATCTTTCATTACAGGAATTGTGGATGATGATGAAATTTGCTCTGATGATGTGGACTGGCTTGCTAGATGGAGACTGATATTTAAGAAGATAACAAAGGAGGATATCGACAACTTCATACAAAAATTCAGAGGTTTTATTAGGGCTCTCTTTCATCATTTCTTCTGCCCTACTATGATAGGGCGTTCAACAGAGAAATTGCTAAAGTGGACTTAATACGAATGAGAATGAAGTCATTTTAATGCGGTGAGCATCGTTGAGTATAGAGGACATAAATCTTTATAACTGTAACAGCTAAAGTACTTTAGATTCTGGCGAAGAACGTGATGCAGTTAAAGAAGCTTACATGAAACACAAAGGAGACATGGGAAAAATTTTGAATGATATTATTGGTGTTACATACGAAGATGAAGATCGTTTGCACAAGATGATAAGTGATATGATTGAATCCGGAGAATTGAAGGCAACTCGGTATTTTGTTTCTGAACCGGAAAAAAAGAAAGCCAAACGTCGTAAAGCGGCAGAACGTGAAGAAGAGGTGCATTTTCCGCTAATATTTTACATCTTTAGCATGAAATGGAATAAAAAAATGTCTTAATTCATATTAAGCAATGTCACTTTATATTTCACTCATTTAAAATTTTTTAAAGGAAGCGGAGAAGATGTTGAAAGAAATTCAAAGAAATGAAGGCGCTAAGGATCTTGTTGCTCTTATTCA
>UPTC01001614.1:0-14305 GCA_900537255.1 Acanthocheilonema viteae
AGAAATAAAAGTTCTGTTAAATTGAATTAATTAAGATATGCTTTTATAGAAAAAAAGAAGCATGTTGTATAATTAATGTAATTAGCAGTAAAATGGTACATAAATTATTTTAAATATTCATTTAGCGATGGAGTCTACATACAATATTTTCTTTGAATTTATTAAATTAAAATATATTAAATTAAAATGACGTGGATGACCTTTTTCCGTTCTCTTGAAGTTCTGCATTTCTGCTTATATTTTGACTTTGAAACTATTTAAGGATATTTCTAGTTTTTCGCAAATTATAATAAAATTTTGTTGTTCCGAGAATTTTTTATGAAATTTAAAAATCTGGTAAATAAATTGAAATGAGATAAATGGAGAGAAAAAAATTCGGAATCAATTTTTATTGCATGATTTGAATCATTTTTTTCTTTTATTTCCTGATCCTATAATTTGCATCAATTACCTTTATTTGTTTAATTACAAATTGAATGATCGGAGATGTTTATAACGTATATATTTCAAATTTCATTTTTTTGTACAATTTAATAAAATAATTTTGACTGGAAAATTAATTTCACCAACTACCCATGCATTGACGATTTGTGATGATAAACAATACTGTCCTTTGATGATGACGGTGGTGATGACAATGATGATAACGATGAAGCGAAGGGATATGGATTACTGTTGGCATTTTGTGAATGTCTATTCTTATGTATTCGAGAAATGCTTTCACTTCTTGGCCGATTAGTAACATAATCAACTGCGATACCTTCCAAAGCGTATTCGTAATCATCTCGCATTAATCCGCCTAAATAAATTTTAATGTAATTCACGTAAAAGATTTATTATTATTATTAGAAACTACCGTTAGGTTCTTTTCTTCATAAAATCCTATTCTAATTTAGAACGAAAATTTTTTTTCACAAAACGTATTAAAAAAAAAGAAGTTTTATTCAAAATCGCAATGTATAAAAAGAATTTTTACGAAATTGTAATTTGAAATGAAATAAATATAGCTTTCGAAAGGGTCATGATTTAAATATGCAAACAGAATTTTATTCAACGCACAGAAAATATTGAACAATGAAAATTTTTCCCTTTCATAGTAATAAAAATAAAAGCTTTCCTGTAATTATGGTTTGAAATAAATTTAATTTCAATAGGATGGAATAAAAAGAAAATTTCAATTATTTGATCTGTTTAATTTGGTTAAAATTGGGAGAATAGTGGAAATTTATTTATTTTTAATTTAATTCAATTATGAACTGGTAATTTTTCGATGCAGATTCAAATTATTCGCGATTCGTTTATTGCGGTCTAATAAAAAATTTTGTAACTCAGATGAGATCAGTATTAATTTGAAGGTTTTTATATTACAAACTAAAATCATTGTTTCATTAAAACAGTCAATCAGTGTGTGATAATTTGCGTTGTGTTCAATTTTTCTTGATATTAATGAAATAATCAAATTTTGCGATTATGAACAAATCATTATTATACATTATTATACTCTAATCAATTCAATCCAAAATGATTTGAGTACGTTTCTACTTTACCTAAGTCGAATTTACTGAGTGATTATTAGTGTATTATAGTAGAAAAAAATAAAACTGAATAAAATGACTTACCAGTTTCATATGATCGGCCGACTACGATCAAACCAAAGTATGATAAAATAATCAGGCAGAGTGATAGTGATTTTCGATTCAAATACATTATCAGCTATTCGCTATTTCTGCGACAAAGAGAAAGAAAAAATTGATGCGCTGAAATTAATATTGATGATAGCAAGTTAAAAGTGACGTGAAGATGATGTAAGTTAAAAACCATTAGAATGATCGTAATTTCATTAGTATAAATTATGGATTCATTTGAGCATCAGTAATAAATGTAACAAGCATCAGAAGTATACTTTTAATAATAATAAAAAGAATGTAAGAGAAAAATAAAATAAAACTTCTTTTTGAATTGGATTTAAAGAATGCAAACAATTTTGAAATAAAGTTATATATGCGCTATTTGCTATCAACTTCAAAATATCTATGATAATGTGATATAATTAGTTAAAGGATAGTTTTAGTCATAAGAACATGACAAGAGATAACTAGAATTTCCACAATATTCCCGTCATTTTATTATCAAAACTATTATTGCACGGAAGGAATACTTAAAAAGCATGGGAAGAGCTGAAAGCTGGATAAGAGCCTGATGCATTTTAGCACAAGTGAGATGTAGCATGTAGTACAATGGCAAATATATCTCATTGGATAACCTCTAAGGTATGGTTATGGTCTAGACAGAAACCTGGCAAATGAAATTAGAGTACAATGTAACGGAAATAAAAAGATAAATAGAAGTGGAGGAATGAATGAGTTATTGAAATGAATGTAAAGTGTTAGTAAAATTAGAAATTTTAACTATTTTATTAGAAGAACTCCACCCATCTGCACCAACCTACCGATATATTCATTCGGTACTACTTTCGATAATTTCTCGTTGGTAGAATCTTCTCCCAACTCCCCCGCCCTCTCCTTTCCTCTCCTGCTTCTCAGATATGTCACACCTCTCCGGTTAACTCCACCTTTTCCGGTACAACCATACCGTTTATCGATTTCCGTAAACCAAAAAATAAGCTAATAGATAATCTCTCAAACGATAAGGATCGTACTTCTTTTGTTTATCGTCTTTTTTACTCATTCATTCAATTGTTTATTCATGTATATCAATCATTTAAACATTTATCACTTAATCTGGAGAAAATAATTGACCCAATCTCCTGATTTTAAAGACCTGTGACCTGGTATTTAAAAAGGAAATGAAGAATGTTAATTGGAAAGTGCAAAATATTTCCAAAATATATATATTATTCGCAATTCGTTTATTACGGTCTAATAAAAAATTTTATAACTCAGATTAGATCACTTTTAAGCAAGTTAAAAGTGATCTAATCTGAGTTATAAAAGTCAATTATTTCCTCCAGATTGACTGATCTAATCTGATACGTCACTTTTAACTTGCTATCATCAATATTAATTTCAATTTTTTCTTTCTCTTTTTCGCAGAAATAGCGAATAGCTGATAATGTATTTGAATCGAAAATCACTATCACTCTGCCTGATTATTTTATCATACTTTGGTTTGATCGTAGTCGGCCGATCATATGAAACTGGTAAGCCATTTTATTCAGTTTTACTACTACTACTACTACAAAAAATGTTAAAACAAGTGGCAGGGTAACGATATGCTAATGTTCTTCCGATAAATAATTACTTTGATACCGTTTTGTGAGCATCCGATTGATACAAATGCGTTGCTTGGATAGTCTTTTTAATTTCTTACTATTTTTATTTTTCAATTTTTTTTTCAAATTTTCTTAATGAAAGTGAAAACTTCACCAGGAAAAGAAGTTACTTGTAAAATTAGCTATGAAACTGATTAATGTAAAAATTATCATTATGAGCGCTACTGCTTATGATTGTTTATTTTCTTAATTTGCAATTCGCTATTATCACTGCTTTCCCAAAATGAGTAGACGATGAAGAAATGATATTGAATTCTAACTCTGAAAAGTATTTAAAAAATCAGTAATCAGATTCTTTTGTGATTTGAATTAGCGAATATGAATGTCATTACCAAAAACTCCGGGAAAATTTTGAAAATTAGTAATCGAATTAGTTTCAACACACTAAAAATTAGAGATGAAAGTGATATTTGTGATTTTAGATAACGAATACTAATTAGCATCATTGGTTATAAAGTTTTCCAAAAGAAAATTCTGCACTGAAATAATGTACTGTTATTTGAAGATATATGGAAGCGAGATGGAATTCTTAATCGTTCTATTCATTTTATCCATTCAGCCAAGTTCAGTAGCCCATTATTGTTAAATTCCATGTCATCTTCTTCGAAAAAGTTCCACCGATGATATTTCTTTTCTCACCGTTCACATTTTCCGCCACTGATCGGAAGACATATATAAGTGACACCCTTTTCTATTTACCAATTAGTGACATTTTCACATGTGACCTTTCCCGGCTGTCCTTATATGACCTTTGAAATATTTTGTTTCACTTGTCTCTTTCCCTAAAAAACTCTATGATCTACTCTTTTGCAGTATGTTAAATATTTTTGTAAGCTCCGTTAAACATGACAGCTTTAAAGTTTGCAGTTTGAATTCTTTTTCATTAAGACGTCCGACATGTATGGAAATCTAAAACGATGAAATATCTTTGATTATTAATTTTAATAAAATGCAAAAAATCAAAATCCTTATGCTCTTTTAGCGGAAGTAATAATTAAACTGAACTCACGTGATATCACATATTTTACTTGTTTCCAAATTCAGCTGTTATTCCGTGCAATCTTCAAGAACAGTTTAGATCGTATTGCATGATAAGCAAGGGGAGAAGCTCTTTTCATCAATGCATAATTAGAAGGATTAATTTAACTAAGCTTTTAAATAGTAGATATCATGAATTTTCTCTATCAAGAGGCTAATATTGAATTGTATTTGACATGCAATTATTCAAATATCAAAAGACGCAGTATGATTGAGCGAACGTTCCGGCATGTGAGAAAATTAAAAAAACAAGGGTGACAAATGATCATTTATTGTTTCCAACCATTTATTATTTCTAAATCATTGTGTTTTTAAGTTTTTGAAACTTTGCAAAATCTTCATACTAACATTTTGAACGTAAAAGGTACGCTTAACTGAATAAAATATTCCTATAAAATGATATTTTCACAAAAATATTTTCTATAATTTGTGTAGTGTGACCTTAATTTATTAATTCATTTTCTTTTTCTTGAAATCATAGAAACGTGACAACACTATTTACATTACTTTTGAAAAATGCGACTAAAAATTTAAAAATTTATTTTCCTATATTGAAAATGACTTTAATTCTTTGTCAAATGAGAAGAAGAAATGAAAAATGATTTCAAAGAAAAAATTATAGTCTGATCTCGAAAGGAAAAAATAAGCAATTTGCAATAAGACGTTGCAAAATGTTGTCAAATAATTGTGTAAAATGTTTATAAGAAAATTGCGATGTTTAAAACAATAAAAAAGAAAGATAATAAATTTAGTTGGCTTTTTTTTAGTTTTTCGAAGATGATATCAGCGATTATTTACAGTAACTGTTAAGCTTTACTTATAGCAAGGAAAAAAGGAAAAATAATGAACGAATTTATCATTGTCTTTTCCTAAAAAATATTTCTTAAAATTTCACATTAAAATATATTTAAAATTCTGCAGTATTATTTATCCAAAGTTTTTACTTTTGTTATAAAATTCAGTGACAAATGTTACAAAAAAGAATTTCTATTTCTTGACAATATTCTACAGCTGAGAATTAAACAGTTGGTTGAATTCATATAAGAGATTAATAATATATAGACGAAAAAATGTGCTTTAATTAAGTATGTATTTGCAAAAAGTAAAATACATAGCGAATCTCCATGCAATTTCTGGAAGAAAAAATTCCGATACAACACTCATTCTCTATCATTCTTCCGCTTCAAATAATTTCTAAGCGGATTCTGAATTCATGACAATCTTTTACATATTTAAGCGTGAACTCTGGAAGTGTATGATAATACTTGGCATAATTTTTAAATGAAACCCATTACACTGATCATTCATTCTTCGTTATTTTTCTCTTCCTCCGTGTAGAAAAGGTAAAGTTCGCGATGAATTTACGGTAGAAAAAGAGAAAAAGGAAAAAACGATGAATGAAAGTAAATTAATCCTAAATGAAAGTGTAAAATTAGTGTCAACATAATTTACTACAATTTTACAATTTGTCAACAGACAATCAGTCAACAGCTTTCTCTTCCCTACTCATTGCTCTTCTTTTATGCCCTTTTGAACTTTTTTTTTTCCCGTCACTCTTTCATTCCTTCCAAATTAATAACTTTCCCAAATATGCCACATTTGCACTTTTTCCTTCATCCTGCGCAATAATTTCGTGCAAATATCTTTCATAATTTGCTGATTATTTAATTCATTGCAACACTTCGTTTATCGATTGCAAATAAAATTCAAACACACTTCAAAATCTATGCAATAAGTTAAGAAAATAATTAGTGGAAATCATTAGCTCTCATTCATAGATCAGTTACTTTTCTTTATTTAAATTATGCTGGTTACTCTTTTCAAAAAAAAGAGGTTACTGAAATAAAAAGTTATATGCTTTGAATTCATCGCACGTTAAATTGTTACAGTTAATTTAAACAAGCATTATAACTTCAATTGGATTAAATTTTTGGACACTGATTATAAATAATTAAATTACCGAAGAAACCTGTTCGAACATTTCAAAAAATATAAAAATACAAGAAAATGATAAAAAAATTATTTTTTTCGAGGAGACGGAAGAAAAGGAAAAAAAATGTCGAAACGACCATGAAATCTGTCCTTGCTAGTTAAATTTTTGGCAACTTGCCTGCCCGATGTTTGTATCATTCACGTGTCCTTGGTGTCACCATGGATTCTTTCACTTGTTTCCACCACTGCGGGGAAGCAAGTTTTGAATTTTAATTTCTTTCATTTTTTTCCTTAATCGAAAAAAATGAAAAAAGCAAAGAGATTACAATCAACTTAACGGTAAACGATATTCTTTTATTGACATTAACGACATCAACACGAATAAATGTTAAACTGATGATATATAGTATTTGTTGATTTTAAATTAATTACTCATTGAGATTGATAATGTGCTTGAGCTATAACATTATTATAACAGACCAATTCCAAGATTGGAATGATTTATCTTGACAAATATTGTTATCAGTATCGTTCAATTATCCTTTGTAGAAGGAGAAAATTTTTTTATGTTATCATTATGAAATTGATGTAATCATCTTTAACATTTTTTATAAAATAAATTTTGGTAATTTTTCAACTTTATTATGATATAGCAATTATAATATATTTATTATAATACAATAAGTATTTCATAACTTACTTTATAACTAACTTTTTTCCAGTTGCGTAATCAATTCTTATAACTCTTTTATGCATCAAATAATTTTTTAAAAATTTTGATTAAATAAACTGCAGCCATATAAGAATAATATTTTCTGTAAGCAAATAATGCAAAATAAAATTCTGAAATGGAATGAATTACTGTGACAAAGAGTTATAAAAGTATTACTATATTTGTGATCAGTGATGTAAGTTTTGTGTCTTTTTTATTTTAAAATTTATTTCACAGCTGACTAATTAGAGTATTGGATAATGTCATTAAATTTATGATATAGGACAAATTCATTTCAATTCATATTTCCTAATGATGATTAACTGGAAATGATATGAAGAGGAAATAGGAGAATAAGTGGACGATTAGGGCGTAACAGGGGATTTGACACGAAAGGGTACAACAATACAAAGAAAGGTATTGCTCCCTTGAAGTGGTGCCTTCTGCAGGTGACCCCATTGTAACTGCAACGAGATATGGGTGACATCTTATCATTCATTTATACAAACTTTCGCTATCATCTTTTGTTCATCAACGGAATTCATGAAATTGACATATCTGAAATCGTTGCAACTATAATGCGGCTCTATTAACTGCCATTGTATTCAACTGATGAAAAATTCAACACAGTAAACATCCAAAATCAAAATGATCCGTAATTAATTCCGGAAAACTAATTGCAGACAATGATATTAACTGAATTTTACGTGGCAAACATTCATACTACACTCGTGCTTAAATATTTCAGTGAACACATTTAAATAGACATATTGAAGTATGATTATAATTTAAGATACCAAATCAGCTTGTTTGATAGTTGAACACAATATCGTATAAAGTTCTGACCGGTGGAGAAATTTTTTCTTTTGTATTTCTTTCCAATTTATTTTCTTTTTTTGCAAGCTTATAAGGCATTAAATCAAAAATTTTACTCCAAAATATTAATAGAAGCAATGTTATAGTAGAAAAAAATATAATACTAAGTTTTATAAATTGAAAAACTTATAGGTAAATTCAATTTGTTACAATCTATGAAAAAACTTAAGTTAGCTCAACTTATAAAGAGCAACTTAATTTGGGATAACTTGTAAAATTGACTTAACGTAAGTTCTTTACAAATTTTTGAAACATTTAAAATATTACACTCTCAACTATTTGTTTGTATATCATACATTTTAATGAAATTTCAATAAAAAGATAAAATATTAAATTGTTTATTCAGCTTTAATTGCTTAAATATTAAAAAAAAACATTTTGTTATATTTAAATCTTCTTAAAGATGAATATTTTCTACAAAAATGAAACTTATTGAATTGATGCAAACATCACGTACATTGTGTAATAAAGAAAGATGTAACAGATGTTGTGGACAATTTAAATTATTTCATAACATGTTAAAATAAATTATCCTGCGACTTGAACAGTTTGCATTATTAATTTTGGATCACTTGACCTTAACTTGAGTAACATGAAGCGCAGCGTATATTTAAATTTGATTAGTTCAGCGAATCTATCTTCCTTAAATAATTAGAATTACTCTTGATCTTTGCCAAAATCTCGTATATGCACTACAGCTGAATACTGCGCGAAGGAATAAAGTTGAATGAGCGTACTCTCGTTTGCAGCTGTCACAACTCGAGACTCTAATTTTCACTCGCTTGGCCGCAAATATACCGGTTCATGTTCGAGTTGCGGGATGCCGTGGTACAAAGGGGGATGGAAGTTATCAGTTTGATGAGGGAGAGCTGAGCGACATTTCATTTCGTTTGAAAGCTTATACTACAATCACCGTTATTTTGAATTGCTTCAAGAAAGGTTTCCCGAAATTCCTGTGCAGAAATGTCTTCTCTTCTTATCATTCTCATATCAAATTTATTGAAAATTTCATATCCTTACAGTATAATTTCTCTTTTCATCTTCGGAATTCGGTTTCCATTCGATATAATGTTACAAATATGTATAAATTTTTCCCTTCTTTCAAAACTTCTTTAATACACTAAATTTTTCAACTTTTTTCTGTTTTTGAGTTTTATCTTTACAGCTTTATTATTTATATATTTTCAATCCTATTAGTATATTTTGTATATGCTTTATTCTACAATTTTTTTGCATATATAAAAATATTTGCAGATATTTTGACCTCATAATCATTTCTTTATCTAACTGGAGATTTTTCAGAACAGGACCACTTCCAAGAAAGGTAGTGGATAGGGTGGTACGTGGGTGCCAAGAGAAGGCATTATGGCAGTTTTAGAATTGCTTCTAAACTGGATTGCAATAACGGACCTTTGGTCTAATTATGTTTGGTTCGGGGCATTTGTTTTGATCCTTGCATTGATTCGTTTCCTCAATGTATTAAGCTATCCAGAAAAGCCTGAGGTAACGTATATGCGAAAAACAACACTTGGCAAGAATCATACATTGATCGGTGACATGCTAGAACGATGTCCCATTCTGAACGAAATGTTAGTTTATTGTTTGCTTCTTGATTCTTCTTTAAGCCTTACGAATCGTTATGTTTTGATGGTTCATCACCATCGAACGAGGAGATCCTTTTGTATTCATATATGCATTGAAGTGCAATTATTGTCTAAAATAAAATAATGTTGAATGAAAGCAGCTATGAACTTGCTGACTAAATATAATGGGAAGGAATCGACTTCCTTACTGTTAAAATTGATCCTTTCTTATATTCTACTTGTTGGTAAAGTTCAGTTACTCGCCGCCGTTACTGTGGGGCCGAAGTGGTCATTTGCAAACGGCATCATACGGACTGTTCGGTCATGCATCACTCATCCGAACCTATGACTGCCGGCATGTTGTGAAATTAAGTGATGGTACATCAGTTGTATTCGATGTTTTCGAACCTGTTAAGCTACATCCTTCCAAAAGTAAGGATATTAAGCCCTTTAATTATCAGACGAAAACAGATCATTTAATGGGATCGAAGGAAGTATTAAAAAATGATCTGCTTTGCTTTTATTCTATTATTGTTTTTGTTGTTACATATTTGAAGAACTAGCTCAGCTTATGAATTTTTCTATTTTGAACATTGAATTTTGCAGAAGACCTAACATTAGCTCTATGTCCGGGCATTGCGAATACGAGTGAATCAAATTACATTCGCACTTGCGTTCATTATGCACAAGAAAATGGATTTCGCTGTGCAGTACTGAATCATCTCGGTGCGCTGAAGCACGTCCCACTCACATCAAATCGTATATTTTCTTATGGTAGGTTTGAAATTATCCTAGAAAGTAGAGAATAGAGGTAAACATTGCTAATTTAATGATAAATTTGCAGTTCTGAAACAGCTGACTTTGAATAATATTAATATAAGCTTTATTCATTTATGCTTGTTGATGGATAACTAAAGTGATTTGTTAGTTAATTTAATTTGATAGTCATTAGATTAACTGAAATCGATCGTAAAATTTTGATAATTTTTGTTTGGTGACGCGAATGGCTTTAGCTTTTGTTGAATGCTGGATCACTTTAGAAGACATAGATTTCAATTTAGAAGCAAATTTTCTAGAGTGTTCTTTTTTAAAGGTGGTACTGAAGAAATGGAGGAGATGATGGCACATTTGCATGATTTATATCCATCTACTCGTTTCTTTTGCATTGGTTTCAGTATGGGTGGGAACATAGCCACACGCATGATAGCTAAATTGTCATCTGATGGTTTGCAGCATCGAATTATTGCTGGACTTTCCGTTGCACAGGGATATTGTGCTACATCGTTGGTTCTTCACCAATAATTTTATTAGACATTTACTAATGCTGTAGTTCTGTGTTAGCAGATAAGAACTAATTCCCCGGAACATACCATTGATTTTAGGTCACTTTCGCTGTATCATAGTTGGGAGAATGGTCGTCGTGCGTATAACTACTTAATAACGGAGAATATGAAACGCCTGCTAAGGAGAAACTACGATATGGCAGTAGCACCGCACGTCAAAACGGGTTTAATAAATGAGCAGGTAGGCGTTTTTTATTGTGAAATTGTATATAAATATTTTATATTAGATGTACTCTGAGAGTTTTTGGATTTTTTTCTGTCCTCGAGGCTTAATTTATTTTAGCTCTGAATTTTCCAGCACTTGTGGGCAGCAACATCAATAATGGCATTGGATGACTCATACACTCGCCGTATACTCGGTTACGAGAATGTTGAGGAATTTTATCTTGACATCAGCTCCTTATCAGTAATTCCGAAGATTAAAATACCAATGGCAAATATTTGATTTTTTAGAGAAATTATTCAAATTATAGTGCAGATCAATTTTTGTCTTTCTTGCATATTTTATCTGTTTAGAGAACAAAAATGCTTTGCTTTTTTTTCGTGTCCGTACGTTTACCGTAGAAGTCTAAATTATTTATTTCATTGCTGGTAATGTTGATAAATAAGAATACAGTATGAGACTGTAACATTTACCAGTGCACTATCAAATCCTTTTCTCGTTTTCTTTATAATGAAACCACCAGTGATGAAGATAGATTAGCTGTAAACGGTGATTGATGTTAATGTAGTAAAATGGACAAAAATGTTTAGGTTTTCATGAATGCGTTGGATGATCCGCTAATACCACCTTGTCTTTGGCATCCGGTTCGAGAATTAGCTGCAACAAATGAACATTTTGGCTTCGTTCTCACGAAACACGGTGGGCATCTTGGCTTCCTGGAAGGTAATGGCATTGCTCCAAATTCTGTCACTTGGCTGGATCGTTTTATTATTGAACTTGCCAATTCGGTTGTTATAACATATGATAGTGAATAATTTGGAGAGACGGAAAAAAATAAGGGGAAGAAAGGTGAAGAAAGGTGATGTTCTAACGCTTTGAGATGATCAGTGATTGATAAAGGATTAGATAGACCAATGATTAACATAGGTTTATTATTGGTATAGAAATTATGGTCTGATTTTGCAACTGAAGTTATTCATACTGATGTTGATATAATTTAAAGAAAAATGACAGTCAGATGAGAATAAAATGAAGGCGTTTGTAATGGAATTTTGCGAAACTGCATATTCCAGTGTGTTTGAATTGTTTCCTTCTCTAACATTGTCATCACAGAAATCTTCTGTTGTATTGTTTTTCTATTTTTTCTTTTCGAATAACTCATTCCACTTTATTTTCATATATTTTCCATTCTTTTCATTCTTACTGTTATCTGTTTTATCGAAATGTGATTGCTTACGACAAGCTTTAATTTCTTACCTATAGTTCAAGTTGAGTGTGGCATATTAATTAGACCGCTTCAAGGAATGCTAGTTTTGATCAAGTGTTAGATAGTTTATTTATGTATTGCAGTGTCGGTGATGGTGTAATAATATGCTTATTGACATGCAATTACGAAATTAAAAATTATGGGCTGCTTGTATTTTATTTTGTACACCCAACTTCTAAATACTTTGTTGAAATCAGTCTCATTAGGTGTTGGTTGTCTTGTGATGTATCAACCGTAGCATAAAAAACTGTTTGTTATAAAAAGCATATATGTTCATCCTTTATAATCTCCAACTTGATCTTTTCATTTATGTATCACACTGATAGAAACTTTTTTTTCTGCATTTATTTCTAGTCCGCGATTAATTCAGTGTGTATTGTCTCATTCCGGTATTCCGTTCTTTGAAGGTTATATTTATTATGGCGTATACTGATTAGCATGTTTTTCGTGTCATTTTCGCCTTTTTATGTTAATATGTAATCCATTTTTTCCTTCATTTTTTTCAAAAAAAAAAACGAAAAATTTCCGAAAAATGTAGTGTAATATTATTTATTTATTTATTGTCATAAAAGTTTCAAACATAATTTTTCTTGTATTAATAATAAAAGTTTTGATGAAGCATCAGTCTGCTAAGCGTCAAAACATAGATCGGGAAACACTTCATAGCTCTGTTTGCTTTCAAATTTATGAATAAGTAATTGACATAGCTAGTATCCTAGGTGGTGGAAGTATCTATTAATCCAATGAAATATTTTCTTTCTTGCATTAAATCCCTAATGGTTGTTTCAAGCCTTTTTTCTATGCTAATTTATAAACAGTCCATCTAAAGGAGCATCAGGAGATGTCGGGACCGTCGATCTTGAAATGAAGCTTTGTTTTGTTCATTCTTTCGCTGAAATGAAGAAAGTGGAAGAATCTAACAAATGTTAAATTTTGCACTGGAAAATGTAAAGGTAGCCTTGTGTCGAATTCCTGTCACGCGTTGCACTCGAGACAAAATCATTTCGTTTATTAGTCAGATTTGCATAAAATCTTGTTGAAAAAATGGGAAAAGCCAAATTCTCATTTCACTACATTCCAAATGAAAAAAATCCGCAAATGTGAGCTAACAGAGGAATCTCTCTACTCTTAAACCCACAGAGGTGGTGGGATGAATGAGCTGGCGAAGGTATAATTTCAACAAAGATCACAAACAATACGAAAGTGAAGATACAATCAGAAAGAATAAAAGAATATTGAAAAAATAATGCATGGGTTGTGAGCGATGGAAGACAAAACCATTTAAGCTACCAACTATACCTAATTTTCCAAGAACTAAGAATGAAATTTTATCGCAGAATGAAATGAATACTTTTCAGATTTCCAACTATTGCTTAAAGCAGAAATCCGAAGTGTTCATTTCATCATTGATCATAGAACAATATTAATATTGCCGGTTTTCTCCTTTATTCTTGTCTATCGCTTCCCTCAGTTCCTCAGGTAATTCCTCCGATTGCAGGAGTGCATCGCTTACCCACCAGCTTCCCAGATTTTTGGGTGAATATTTTAAAATGGGATGCAAAAGAGAACAATCACAACGACGAGAGAGTGTTGTTTCTATCTCTACCATAAACAACTTATTGTTAGATGCATTCATTGACCCAGTCAGTGTATAACGCCTCTCCACCAGTGCCCGAGTGTGGTGGTAAGGTGACAGAAGGAGTGACACGCGGGTATTTGATTACCCATTGTCTACCCTCCTGGGAAGGTCTGAGTGAGGTCCCGACCCGGTTTGGGGTGGTCTGCATCCTCTAGCGGGGGGACGACGCAAACCGTCGTGGTGCTGTACCAGAAACCTGCCTCGGCGCCAATCATCCGAGAGTACAAGAAGGCATTACTCCCCAGTGGAAGAAGCCTGATACGATATGGTGATAGTGCTGAGTTTGAACCACGGCACCGGTACCGGCTGTGCTGAGTGCGATTGTCCCACATGAACTCAATTCAGACTACTCTCTCGCCACACCTGAATTTTCGGAATCACAGATGGCTTCCGAATCCACTTTCGAACTCGGATCTTTGCTTAACGAGTTTACTTCAGCTGAGGACCGGTTGTTTCAGTT
>UPTC01001615.1:0-14295 GCA_900537255.1 Acanthocheilonema viteae
GAAATGAATGAATTTTATTTTTTTTGTCATTGATGTCAAAGGATTCGAGAATTATTTAAAACATGCCAATCAATAAATTTAAGATTTTAGCAATTGCTAAATTTTTTTTCGAAATTTATTAACAGTACCGTCCCATTGATTTTTGATGCTTCACTTATAGACTGATTATTCGTTTGAATCATTTAGAGAGAATCTTGAAGATGAATTAATTTTGCATGATATTTTAGTTGATTTTTGATTACGTTTACAAAAATAAGCCGCAAAATGCATGCCTGCCATTGAATATTATGTAATTAAATGATATGCAAGCAGCAAATTTAATTATCCCAACCAGAAGGAACTAATTTTTCACTTCAAAACTCACTTCATCCATTTCAAATTTTAATAGCAAACTGTAACAAGCAAAAGTATCAATCAACGAATATGAAGCAATAATTTAGATAAGAAAATGAAGGATCAAAAAAAGAGGAGAACAGAACGGATGAAATTAAGCATTAAGCTAAAATCATGGATTATAAGAAAAAGAATAAAGTAGATTAGGAATGTATGATGCTCTTAACCGAGAAAATCTTGCAAGCCTTTTATATCTTCTCACTTGCCGCCAAACATGAAAAAGCAAAGAAAGAATGGACTTTTCTGGAAGTGTATTGTATCTTATTAATCGTATTGGAAGGTCAAAATAATTTAGGGACAGAAATAGAATAAAGTTGTTAGGTCATTTCTCACTTTTATTTTCTTAATTGACTACATTGATGATAAATATTTGGTTGAGAAGAATAATTGAATAATAAATGCAGAAATGACATTATTCTTTTACATACAAATCAAAAATCACTATGTCACAAAGACCATGAATTTAGCGAAACTTATGCATTTTTTGAATTGAGATCCAAAATTTTTTGTTCATTCGAATATTGGGAAACAGTTCACTTCAAATCCAAATAATGAATAAATCTTAAAAATATATCATTTTGTGATATTATGATCAATTTATGTCCGGCAACTTTATTCGAGGATTCCCTATTGATAAAATCAGAAATTTCAATTTCCACCTGAACCATCGTCATAATTCTGTAGATCGGGAATTTGAAATCTCAGAAACTGCTGCATCATATTTACATACTGCGGTATCTTTTAAAGTATTTCAGAATTAACATATGAACAAGTATTAGTTGAATAACAATGATGTGATTAATGTGCAATTAAAATGGCAATTACAGTGAGTTAATAATGAATATATGCATAATAAAGGAATACAGACTGAATTTCTGAATGAATATTAAAAAATTGCAAATTAATAAAATCAAACGCGATAATTTCGGACAAAAATTAAAATAAGCTTTTATATTCGTACCGCAGAAGGTCAACTGAGGTCCTTTTTCTCTCTCTCTCTCATTCATCACCGCTGATCATTCATTTATTTAAACGCATGAATTCATCCACTTAATTCTTTCATTAATGTAGATTTCGGACTGACCCAATTTTGAAGCTATCATTGGAAAATATCAATATTCATTTTTAAATACCGCGTTCAAAAAGCTTCGCTTCTAATCAATTCTTTTTAAGTCTTAATTTTTCAAGCTACATTCTTTTGCGAAAATACATTCGCACGATTAAAATCAACAATGAAGCCAAAAACCGATGAGAAGTATTGATGAAAATTTATCTGATTTTTCGTTTTAAATTAGAAATTTTTAAAAGCATAGATGAATTACAGAAATGGAAATAAATTCAGTTCCAGAATGATAGTAATTTTAAGACATGCACTGAAATTTAGCTCACCTGGCGCTTTGCCATTATAAGTAAAATTGATGACTTGTAAAGTTGTTTCATTTACGATATAAACTCGTCCTTTAATGTTTGCATCTGATGGATCTGGCAATTCGCCAATATATACCCCATATTCAGGATCATAAGAATTAATCGTTAAGTTAGAATCAGCTCGTGCACCTGAAATGAACTTGTTGTGTCTTCGATTGAAAAAATGTCTTCAATTGATGATATTCCTAGAGCTGATTTCTTCACTTTTGATCAAATAGAGAAGCAATTAGAGGTATTCATAAAAATATTTTATGATTTAATAATTACAATTATCAAAAAAAGATGCTGTCATCTTCTTTGATTATTTGAACAATTGAATAATTTCGTAAGAACAATGGAAAAATTCTTGAAATACCTGATAAAATTGTCAAGAACCAGGCAAATAAATAGGAACGAAAATTTGGTACCATATTTAATTCTGAAAGCAAAATGAATTAGTAAACAAAGCTGGCTAGAGGTAAATCGCTTTTCGCTCTTTCCAAATAGAAAGAGAGAGAAGAAAAGAGGCAGAGAAAAAGAAGGAGAGGGGAAGAGAAGAACAAGAAATACGATCTCTGTGTGTATGTTGACGAGGTGAGTGGCTGGATGACATTTGCTGTGACACGAAGGAAAACATGAAATGAACATGGCACAAGGTCAAGCGTACATCGAAACACAATAAATTGTGCAAGAAAAATCTTGCAGGAACTCATTTTTTAGCAATAAAATGGAAATATTTACAATTTATTTCAGCATACATAGGGAGAAAGAAATCTTAACATCATCAAGTCAACAGCGATATCGTTTTTTTTCAATTTAATTTCAAGTTTTTTATTTTGTTATATTTAATAGTCAAATTATTCATTGTACAACAAATGTAAATGTCCGAGAAATTAAATCGTCAAGCTGACAACATTAATGGTATTATTCATTAAGAATATCTGAAGAATTATTGCCGCAAATTGGAAAAACGAGGCTTTAAATTTAAAAAATCGAAAATAATGTGGCGCTTATAACTATTATTTTATATTTTAATGTGAATAATGCATGAATCCAATCTCTGAACAATTTCTGAACAATAGTTGTTGTGCTTTGAGAATTAGCGAAAATTTTACAATTAATAAAGCCAGGGAAAGGGGATTAAAGTGAATTTCCTGCCAGTAATAAAATTTTTTGAAATCATCTTGATTAAAAAAAAATCACGGTGCAATCATTTCCGATTACAAAACATTTCAATGTTAAAATATCTCTCGAAATTTCTCTTTTATACGATGAATTAATTTTTCAAATATTCATTTTCTTAATTGCATTATATTCCTATTACCATATAGTATAAAAATAATGAAAGAGGAAAAATTGGTAAGTGGATAACACTGATACATCTGTTGTTCTTAATTCAAACAGAGTTCATTCCTCCATCTGTTTCGATAAGACGTACTCTTCGACGAATAACGGGGTTAACGAACCGTATCAAGCCAGTATCAATTCAATAATTTCACAAATATAAGTCATATTAACTACTGCTTTTCAGCTTTTAATATATAACATGTGACAAATGGCAATTATTTTCGTCATGATATCGTAATTCTTACTTTTATCACTATACTTCCAATTCAAACGGTCATTTTTCATTACGCCTATTTTAAGCTCGTCGAAGATTTCTTGAAGAAAAACGATCCGTTACAAAAATACTGAAATTCATTTTTTTAGTATCATAAGAGAGCTAAATGGGATAGAAACTGACTTCTAATTTCAAAGCATGATTAAGCATTGGTTAAAAAATTCACAAATTTGAACTGTTGATGCAAGCATTATTTTTGCGATAGAAAATTATAATTTAATTCTGTGAATATTTTTCTCTTTTTGAAGATAACATGAAATGCATTTACCCCATTTTGAATACAAAATACGAAAAAAAAATAATATCCAAGAAAGTATAATTGTTGCAAATTTGAGGAAAACCATTTATCATATATATATTTTTTTAAACTGTTAATCATTTTTGCATGAGAAACAAAATAATATAATTGATTGTTTATTTAAAAAAGAAAAATATGATTGATATGTTCATTTGAAAACAAATAAAGTCAGATCGTTATATATTAGATTTTCAGACGAAATTAATTCAATCAACACTAAAATTATCTGCCAATTTAAATTATCCAAATAAAGTTTGTAGCATTATGAAAGTTTGCAATTGACAAAAATTTAACGCCACAAGTACTCTCTTAATTTAAAATTTTTGAAAAATTATGTTATTTCAAAAAATACACCATTATTGAATGGAAAATTAAATTTAAAATCAAAATCATACAAATATGCAAAATTTGACCTAATTAAAAATAATGTGTTACAAGAAGTTGACTTAGATAACATTCTCTCTTTCGACGGAAAGAATGATGACCGACAACAATGCACAATCCATCATTTACAATATTCGAATCGTTATTCTTAACCTTATCTGGTCTTCCCTATCAAAATTGCCTTTCAATCGCTTCATTCCCGATTATATTCTTCGGACATCCTAAAAATGGCGGAGAAAATAATGCCTTACTCGCTTGCTAATCTCATAATTAATTAACATTGTTGTAAAAGCATTGAATTGATACAGATCAACAGTGATATTGTTTGTGCATTCATTTTGGATTGCAAAATGATAAAATAACATTCAATTATTTTATCATTTTTTTCTCTTATCTCCAATTTTCTTAGGAAAGATTTCATTTATCTAAAATTTTAAGTCATTTAATCCATATTACGTCCATTCCAGCATGATTTGCTTTGTAAATCAGTGAAATAAATAAAATTTCAGTTGAGACAAACAAAAAATGTACATCAGTTAAGCAATTATTCTCGACTATTTAACCAGACAAAAGATTAATTAGCAGTATATATCCTTAAATAGACACCATTAAGAAATGGTAAATTGTTAAATTTGATTTTTGATCATGCCTTCTAAATGACTTCACCATGAAATCTATCTCTGAAGAACCACTTCAAAATATTTGCACGAAATCTTGAAATATTCAAATTTCAAACTGACATTAAGTCCTAAGCTTATTTTGTCAAAATTTCCTGTTCAATTTATGCCATAGAGAAAACATATTTATTGAAAGCAATAATTAAAACAAATTAATTTACGACAATTACAATGAAACAGTTTAAAAGTTGAATTTTAATTGAATTCAGAAAATCAAGTTCTAATAGATTAAATAGTATAAATTTATAATCCTACGTCAATTCAATGCAAATATTTTGATAAAATGGAAAAGCATTCATAATAATTATTGTAATTACATTAAGTGTGTAATGTGAGAAGTTGAGTGAAAACACACAAAACATTCAAATTTCGAAAGCTGAAAGGGAAAAAGGTTATACAAATAAAAGGGCATAATAATATAAAAATAAATTTCAGAAACGGTTTACGAAAAATAATTAGTCTACCCCAAAAACTTTAGTGGTTTTTAAATATTCCTCACCTTGAAAAGTCTGGTTTATCGATCGATGTTCAGCTTCTAAAAAGTAATATAAGAATGTTTTACGTCAAATATTGTAGTAGATATTTTAATCTAAATTATGGAATTCGAATTAAAAATGGTAATTTCAATATAAATAACATTTTATCTAGTTAATAATTACCACTTCATTTGGAACATCAGAAAACTAAAACTTTATAAGAGTTGTGATTCATGATTTTTTAAATCGTTAAATCAAGAAAAATAATTCGCAAATCCAGTTAACTGAAACTAGGAAATAGCTGCCTTTAAAGCACAATGTTCAAATGTTAATTATCAAAATGTTGAGTAAAGTTATAAAATCTCGAAATATATCCTATTTGATCAATAATTAGTTCTCATAATTAAATCTAGCAAGTGGTGACCAAATTGCACATATTTTGCAAATCGCATAATAGTGATATTTTATGATTAAATGATTTACATATTCTTTAATGAGTTCAAATTATTCTATCGTTAAAGACAGCTTATTTAAAATGGTTTATTTTTCAATCATCGATTAACAAAATAAGTAAGAGTTAAAAGTGTTCATAAGGATTCTATGCTGCATGAATTTCTTTGGCAAACTTTTTCCTACTTTTAATCTTCAATAACAATCCAGCTGTTCGCTAGAAATTATCAGAGGTAAAAACTTGTAGCTCGAAACTAATTCTTTTTCAAATGAAAATAAATCCAGTGAAGATGTTGAAGAAAAAGAACAGAGTAGAAAATCGAAATATCTTGTTTGCATTATCTCTAACATCACTTAACAAAATAACCGGATTATTTTGACCCAGAAAAATTTTCTCAATCAGCAAAATATAGACAATTCATACATGTCCAGAAAACTAAGATTATGTAGTCCTTCAGTCTTTCATCATCAACCTACCGAAAATATTTTTCTGAGAAAACATAGCAAAAAAGAAAAAGAAAAACCGGAATTAAAAGTGCTCGAAATCATCATCTACATATGTGACAGTGGAAAATGTCGAAACATGCAACCTGCAAAGACAGAAGCATTGTCTTTAATTGAAATTCAATCAATTCAAAGAAAATTTCTGCAATTCAATATATGGCAGTTATATGGGTTCTTTCAACATAAATTCTTCATGCGATACTAATTTCATTTTTAACAAATAATAATTAACATTTACTGGTTTTGTTCCATTACAACGATAAAAACTTATGAAAACACCAAATGATTAAAGGGATAAAATAACAAAAATGAGTGAATAATTGATTTTTATCGTTAACAAAAGTGATTTATAAGAAGTATAATAAGAAAGAAATCGATAGTAGTTTTAAATAATTAATAGTAATAACAATAACAAATTTCTTATTATCATTAAAATTTTTGTAATGAAATTGCAATTTTGCAGTCAATCACCAAATTTCAGTGCATTTTTAGAGGAATGTTACCCATTGACACCCACCCCGACGGTAATAACGACGATGATCGCAATTTTATGCATGATTGCCAATTTTACGTACGCCGTTTTGAGTGCAGAATGTTTGCTGATAATGTATGTACAGCAATTACATATATAAGAAATAACGGACACACACATACACACACATACACACATATACTTGCATACATATACATGCATACATATAAACACACATATGTCTGTACTGATATATACTAACAACATCGCTTTCAAAAATTTTAAGCTAAGCAATTTGTATCAAAATCGGTGTTTTGAGACAGAAAAATTTAAGTAGATGGTGAAAGGGAGGGAAGGAAATTGTGAAGAAATTTTATCTCAAACAAAAATCAACACTATGAAAGAGATAAAGGAGGAGGTAAATATGAACCCTCTAAAAATCTCAAATTCTGGAATTCAGGAATTGTAAAATAGCGTAGTTCATAATTTTCAGGAATGATACAATATGAGAAGAGTAATGTTTGTTATGAAAAGAATATCAATCATTAATAATAGTAGTAGGAGCAATGACAAGCGACAATAATTTGCGTAACAGATGTTGAAATAGACTGTTGTAGGTTAGGGAAACATGCATGCAGAATGTGGACTGTACAAAAAAATGTATCTATCTTTTTCTGGAATGACAAAAAAAAGAGAAGATGAGATGGAGGTAGAGATAACTTTAAAGAAAGAATAGGAGGGATAAATTCTACAAGGAGAACGAGGAAAGAGACAGTATCGAGAAATATTTAAGGGGCCGCAAAGTGTTTTCAATTTTAAAAATTGTCCTACCTAGTAGATTTGTCGTATTTCGCTACAAAGTAATGGTTATTATCAATGGATTTATTCATGTAATCGTTACTTCATAATACGATAAAGGGAGAAGAAAAACCAAGTTGACTGAGTTTTATTTCAAATTAAAAGTTGAAATGTTTCAAAAATAAATTATCAGCTAATTTTTACATGATGATTTTTTTACATTGAATTGAAAGATGATCTTTTTTAATAAAAAAAATGACGGTTGCTTCAAGTATTTCTAGTCATTAAGAATTGATATTAGTAGGTAAATTGATAACGGTTAAAACAGGTCACCTCAATTTCTTTCTTTCCAAAGCAACTCAGTTGGTTGCATATTTTATTATCATCCTATATTTGATCATTTTCTATTACAAAAAAAAGAAATCACGCATCATTATTGAATCCTTATTGGTCTTATAATTATTGTTTATAATTATTATTAAATATTTGAGTTATTCATTGAATGTTTCTGATCTGTACTTTCAAAATATACTTTTAATTCAAAAAAAAATTTAACTGACAAAAAGAGTGAATGATGAGAAGAGTGACAGAAGAAGAAAAGAAAGAACAAGAAATGTAAAGCTAATTCAACCAACCGATGAAATGTTTCGAGCAACAGTTTATTATGAATCGTCTTAATGCTTAGGCAAATCTTTGACATATATTTACATGATCATTTACACCATCATTATCATTATCATGTCAACACTATAATTTCACTATACCATCATCTTGTTGCATTGTTCATTTTTTTTTCAACCACAAAAATATTTTATTATTTTTGCTTCCTATTGCAAATACTTCGGGAACTACAAAAATGAATTTAAATCATTTTGAAATAAATTTTGAACTTAGCAATTTTTAGGAAAAAAAGAAATTCTCAATGAAATCATCAATTCCATTGAATATCAACCGGAAGAGTAAGAACGTATCAGTGAGTCATTATTGGCAGCATTAGATTGTCCGCAGGACTATAAGGAAGAATTCCCCATGGAATTTATATTACTCTGAAATTCCTTGCATCAGATTTATTTGCAAGCTAAATCTTCATTCATCATAAATACCGGCCAGCTTTAATGTTACTTTAATCATTGAATAAGATCCTCTATTTCACTGGACAAACTATATTGTGATTATAAGGGTTAATTGTGATTGTAAGGGTCATCCGAAATATCTGAATAAAAAAAGCGATTCAGGAGTCATTTCTCATCAATCCATTGTCAAAAAACTAAAAAAAATGAATACATTTGAAGAGGAATATTAAAATATGTCGGGTAGATTTTCGATGACATGTGTGCTAGAAAGGTTAAAGAAAGAACATTATGCCACTCCACATGGATGCACAAAATGGACAAGAACAGGTCATGAGGTCACAGGAAGATCTATTACTTTGGTCAAAAATTTCGAGCAATTATAGAGTAAGAAGAATCTTTTAACAAAAATAAAGCGAAAATATAATAACCTCATCATGTTTCGCTGAATTTTATCTTCAATTTTAAAATGTAAAAAATTCTCGTTTGTAGCAGTACTTTGAATTTTAACAAATAGCATAGATGTATTGAACAGTGTGTAACTTCCTCAGTTAAAATAAAAACAAATGGATGATGATTTGAAGAACCTATAAAAGAGATGAATTGGGATGAAATTATTTCTGTGAAATTCTTTCCGTCCAATTCTACTTAATCTCTCGCATTATAAATACACATATTTTACATAAAACAAAAAAAAAAAACAAAAGAACCGTGCTATCAATGATGAGAAAATGAAACAACGGATGAGCTATTGATTGTAATAAAATATGAAGTAATAGGTGAAATCTTTTTTCTCGAATTTATCATTATAGTAACATCTGCAAAAATTTTTTAGATTAATTTGAAAATTAAATTGATTACTATTAACATGTAAAATGGAAAGTTTATTAATTATATGAAGTCACAAATCGATTAATACAAAATATTGTTGACAAGCACTATTTTGATTGAAAATAATATCGTCACAAGATCCGTAAAAGTACACGGGTGAACATTATTGATTCAGTTTCTATTTCAGAAATATTTCCTGAAAAGAGAAATATAAGAAAAGGAGGTCAAATACAGTTTCCAAAAAAAAAAAAAAGATTGAAATTGTTGTCATGATGATATCTGCACTTTTGCCAATGTTGAAATGACAACTAACTTTTTTTTTTGAAGTGCAATTTTCGGAAGATTTGATTTGCATATTAGCATAATAAATGATGGTGAAAAATGGTGGGATAGATGATGAATGGGAAGAGGAGATGAGAGGAAAGGGACGTAAAGATCGTTAAATGAAGAATGGCCAGCAAACTGAAGTACTCTGCCTAATGTCGCAATTGTCTGGATGGATTTTCCTTAAGAAAACTGTCATAATTCTATCGGATGTAAATCATTAAGATTAATATAATGAGTGAATCATTGTCAGTTTGCAATGAAATTGATTGCCATGCCGTAATTACCACTTGGTGTAAGTAGACAGTAAGAGTTCATTTGATTAAAATTTGAACTCAATTATTTACAAAAACATAGGAAATTTTTTGAAATGATAATCTTGTATTTTTTCATCTTTCCATCACATTCTTTTAGTTCTTGTTTTCAAAATTTCTAAATTTTAGCTTCAAAAATTTTAAAATATCCCAAACTATTCTAAATAAACTCTCATACTGAATTAATTTAATGAAAAGTGTTTAGTGTTATTTTTTTAAAAAAAAAAAACCTTTATTTTTATTCACTTGTTCCTCAATCGGTGATATGGAATTGACAAAAACGAAAATAGGACCAGGAAATTGCTCTCATATGCGGTCACTAATCACTGGTCACTCTCTCATATTAATAATAATCCAATTTTGTCCCGCCGTATTTGTAATTCAAAAATGATGGAAATAGCCGCAATGAATAACTCCGCATGCAAACATTAATCACTTTGGAGTTGAAAAAAAATTATCTCTCTGTTCAGGACCAGTAGCATTTTAATCGGACATGATAGAGTGTGAGATTTTCTCTCTTCATATTATCAAATATCTATTTTTTGACCTTTTGTCCATTTCCAAAATTTGTGATAAAAAAATGAAAAACGCAAAAGAGGTGGGTTGAAAAATACAAATATGTACTACATAACCTATAGATAACTCATATTTATGCAATCTTATCATCTTGTTCTTTCCCAGTGACATTATCACCCTTTCCTAATTATCAGATCACGAAAAAAACAAATAAACACATTATTGAAATATCCTGATTTTTCTAAAATACAACACACTTTGACAATTTTTTGCATAGTATTCTGTAAGTTCGAAATTCTGATTTTAGAATAGCTTGAAGATTTTGAAAAAAAAGAACTAGTTCCCATCAAGATTTGGATCGTTTCAAATTTATACAACATTTGGTAATCTTAGATTAAATAAAGGTTAGACAAATTTTCATTTTTTCATCTTTTCATGTTTTCATTTTTTTTCATGTTTTCATTTTCATTTTCATGTTCCATTTTCATGTTTAGTCATATTAGCGACTGAAAAATTAAATTCAATTTAAATTCAATTAATCAGTGTTAGGTAAAGAAGAATTCTGCTGATAAAATATTGAAATGATAAATTGATAAAACTAAGGAAGTGATCAATAGAAAAATCAAACTGATGGCATGATATTTACGATTTAGATTAAAATAAATTGAATCAGGTCAACTATTCTTATTTACTATGTTAAATAAATATTACATCCGGTTCATCATAATAATTTTAACAGTTGTATGACACTTATTCTCATGAAATTATGTTCGAAATTCTTTAAACCATTAAATAAAATCAAGAATACTCATTTAAGTTCAAGTCTATGGAACAGAAAATCTAGCAGTGATAAGAATATAAGTAAGTTATATGCAAATTGTATACACTCATTCAAATATCGAAAGTTGATCCAATCTGGCGCATAAAACGTAGATTTTAACTGAGTGATTTCACTATATTACTTCTATTTCATAACCGCATAATTTAATAGTTGATTGCCGTCATGTTGCAAAAACTTTATTTATGTTAATTTACATAATTATACAACTTAATAAATTAACTGATACAATCTACTTATTTTGCGATTATCGATATGATAGTATGCGGTAAATGAGCGAATATATATAAGGCAATAAAATAACCAATTTTTCTAGCAGAACAAGAAATTTGGAATGTCAAATCAAGGTGGTAGCAAGTTGATAATATGGTCAAGAATTTAGGATGTCAACCGATGGTGATTAGCCCCGCAGCAGATCTTTTTCGGTGCTGCTCTTTATGTTCAATATTTTCGAAAATCATCGTATTCATGATGGTCAGAATATAGGAAGTCTATTACTTTCAAATACAATAAATTCATCAGAAATTTGTACATTCAAGTTAACAGTATATTTTCGGACATACAAATAGGAATAATATTCGACTTCTACGAATTTTAATTGTGTAAATTCGTGGATTTAGATCACAATAATGAAAATGTTTGAAAAGACATTTGTTGTACAATATTGCAATGATTATAGTTTTCTCCTCTATAGAGATACACGGACAACAGTATCATTTAAAATATTTGAAAGTTCATGGTCATCTAAAAGCATTTCCAGAATGATTGATCTGATAAAGTAACAAAATAAAGAAAAGTAACGAATTATCAATGTTGTTCAAAGAAAAGAATTCGAGATAATGCGCATTTGATTATTCAACATAACGCATAAATAGTGGGGAAAAAATGGCGCAAATTTCCGTCATTCATACTTTCCCGTTCGTAAGACAACTTTTGATCTTTTAATAGAAAAAAATGGTATATTTAGATGAGGCACTAACTATAATGTAATAATTCGTCTATGAATGAATCCCGCTTAATTCTCGTCGATGAAGCAAATTTTGCGGGCATCTTATTTAGCTCACCTACTGAAATATTTAACGTAATAACGTTCTTGTTTTGTGCTCTCTTTGTTGACGGTGCAACAGTTTCACGTTATTTGTTGGCTGTTGCTGATAAATGCTAAGAGGTCAAGCCTATGACACTATCATCATTCCAAGTGTTCAGAATAGTTCATTATTATTTTCAGGGCTTACATGCTGCTATAGTGATTTTGCTACAAAATCGGAGGTGAGCAGCGAATTTTTTGTTTTTCCTGAAATCAAGCAAATTATAAATAAAATGAAAAGTATATTGGAAAATTTTTTGAAATGACCATATAATAGAGCTAATACCCATCGGATGTCGCACGAAATTTATAGGACATATCCGAAGGTATAGTCGAACCATAAACATCACAAATGTTCCATCTGATTGGACAAGCTTAAATTTATTATTGCCAACCTACTGATATTCCACTTAATTTCAATTCATTCTAGCCTTTAATTACTTTAACTCTTTAAAAATTATTCGTACAGATAAATTGCTTACTATCTTATTGTTACTGTTTAATAATTACTGGTCATGTGAAACTGTATGAGAATTACTCATTACATTCTAATAAATTATGTGAACTTTTGATGCTCGTTCTGCATTGCTAATTTACCATATTACTTTCTGTAATCAAAACAAACTCTATTGTGTATAAATTCTTTTCAGCCCTCCTTAAAAAACCTTCTGAATATTTTATTTAATCATTCATTTAATGCTTTTCAGCTTTCCTTTATCTGCATCAATTTCAAGAAATTTCTCTCAAAATTTGTCAGTAATAATTTTTAACTACTCATTACTTTTCAAAATGCTAAAAATTCAATTCTTAGTATAGTCGGTACGATCTTATTTACACTAGTTAACCATATTGCCGAAAATAGTTAGAAAAGATGAGCTGGAAAAATCTGTATTAATTCGCAATCAAACTCTCGATAGTACTCTTAGCAGTACTTTTTTTTGGAGTAAAAGTATTTTGATTGGATTTCTAGCAGCACACATACAATCGTGACATTCACTCATCATGGCGTCCTTGCCATTTAATTTGAGGCAAGTCATGAGAGTTCAAACAATCTAGTAGTGTTTTTCTCTTCTTGTTACGAAGAAAAATTTTTCAAGGTCAAAGATTTTTTTAACCTCCTTTGGTTCTTGACTGTTGCTACATAACAATTCGTTGTGCGTCATATGCTGTTAATGAAAATCACATCATTAATGTCTTTTTTCAGTTTGCATCATTGCTGCATTACTTAACTTTCATTGTCATATTTCGATGATTGAGGAAAACTGAATGAATGTAAAAACTTGACAAAAAAAATCAGAAATTTTTGTTACGACGACGGACAAATATGCAAATTTTAATGTTGAGCTTAAATCAATCTTCTTCCAAAATTAAAAAATTCACACGGAATTTGAGCGACAGAAAAAGACCAATCAAATAAGAACATCTTAATGAATTCTATTAATTTCAAATTTTTCAGTATTTCAAATTTTCATTAGCTTTCTGACCAAATTAAATGAAAGCATAAGAAATAAAAAGAGTAGTAAGTAAGCAGTAATAATCGCTTTTATTTGTCCTTTATCCATCTACTTTTTATCTATTGATCAATGATGATCACCTTTACTGGCCAGAGTTTATGAATAGATCTAGAGCAACTTTATCAGAGAACTGAAAAAATGAAATGGATATACTTGATATAATCTTAATCCTTAAAAATGATGCTTTTTTCAACAATTAAAATTATATCCAGTAGATTATTAATATTATTGATAATCTACCGAATTATTTTGAAGAGTTTTACAAAGAATTTAAGAAGGTAAAAATATACTTAAAATTTTAGATTTGATCTCAAAATTTCC
>UPTC01001616.1:0-14280 GCA_900537255.1 Acanthocheilonema viteae
TTTCATGACTATCTAATTCTTTTTTTAATACCAATTTATAAATTGTAATGTGACACATATCATCAACGCGAAATCCTAGCATTCATCTAATGAACATGAATTATTGCACTATGGTGTACGTTTTGTTACATTTTTTTACATTTCATTAATTTATTAAAAAATATTAATGTATCATGCATGAAATCATTACTGACAAAGAGTTCAAGAAACTATTTTTATTGGAATTAATGATCTGGTTAGATTTATTAATAATAACTATCTTCGGATTTGGAAAAAATTTTTACTTTATGCTTTCTTATAGTTAATACTTGGTGAGTGTTATATAGTTTATTTAGCAATGGGACTTACATAAATTATTAAATTGAAAAAATTGAGTGTACACACATGAATGAGTCAGAAAAAATCCTTTCCGTTGGTAATAATCGCACATTGGCGAAAGAAAAGCATAGAATTGGTTTGTTGTGGAGATGAGCAAAATATCTGCCTAATATTAATATGCTTCTATTAGGGATAGAAAAGCAGCGAATGCAAAGGATATTGCTGAATTTATGATAAGTA
The DNA here is from genome assembly GCA_900537255.1 of Acanthocheilonema viteae. NCBI lineage: Eukaryota > Metazoa > Nematoda > Chromadorea > Rhabditida > Onchocercidae > Acanthocheilonema > Acanthocheilonema viteae. Next base: position 559 of record UPTC01001616.1, read on the forward strand.
CATTGCAAAATCAAAGTTGCAGCGATGGATTAATAACATTAGCTTATAAAGATGTAAGTTTTCAAGCAGTTTAAAAAAAAAACGGAAATATTAATAAGAGCGAGCATCAGCCGATCCTTTGTTCTTTCTTTATCTTAGTTTATGCGATGTTTAGATTACTCTTGAAATCGTAAATTTCCTTTGAAAGCGTCATTAAAATTCTTTTGCAAAGCTAGTAATTAATTTTGCGGAAACCATGCTAAAGACTGAAAATGAATGAATAATATTTAGACACAGTGCTGCGTCTTTCATTAATTACCATGCATGTCAGTTTTTGGGAATAAAAGTTGGTGCGAGTGATGCAGTCTCTAAACCTTACAATATTACAAATGTTTTGTACTGAAATTCCTCTGATGACACAAACTGATCAGTTAGATCAGTTGTTATATGATGTATATCTAATATTCATATTAATGCCTATCATAAATGCGGAGATATTACACTCTGAACAAGAAATTTGATATTTGGAACCATGTGAATAAAAAAATTGGGGACCACCTGGAATTTTTGACCCTTTCAATTCAGAAGGTCAAAAATTTCAGATTTCTTTAAGTGAAGAACAAAATTATGGACGCCAAAAATTGAATCTAATATAGCACTTTGCTAAAAATGAAATTTTAAGAAGGCGCAAAAACAACTGCGCGGGAAAAAATAGAGCATTTAAAAATTAGGCAAGTGTTACAGATGAAGCCTTCCTGAAACAGGTGCCTAAGGAAAGCTGGATTAAGCGGATGTAATTTGAGCCAAAATGATAAGAGCCAAGAATGAAATGAGAAAGGAGAAAAGAAAAAAAAGAAAAATTGTTAGAATTGAAAAATTAAAGAGAAGTGGAAAATACAGTTTGAAAAAGGAAAAGACAAAAAGCAAATGAAATTCAAGGAAGGAGATTAAAAATTTCAGGAGGTTGGAGAATCTTTAAATTGGTTAGTTATAATGTCTTGCGCGACAACAGTGAGTTGAGTGAAATTATTGTCTCCGTTCGCTTTGCCAGCACCGCCTATTCGACAGCTTAATAAAAGTGAGTATTGAAGTATATAAACTAGGAAAGCTATGAGAAAAAATAACCGATGTGGTTTAAAGCAATCCAGTTGATGTGGAAGTATTTTATCATCATTTGGTCTTATCGCGCGGAAAAGTTAAATTGAACAAGACTGTTTCAATGCTTTGTAATTGATCAAGTATGCGGTTTAAATAAATTGCAAAATTTGGCCATACTAGGTGCTCAAAGAAATAAAATTGAATAGCTGCAGCTGAGCTGCAACTAGATGACAATAGCCACCCAAAAATAGCCAAAGCATTTCATATTTTAACTATCAGTCGCTTTGAAGGACAGTAGACGCGAATAACATTTTGTTTCTGAATATTCCGTCAATAAACAGATTCTAACGTTTCAACTAATAAATCTCTCTTGAAATATTCCACCACTTCTTCTTTCTTATTCTCATTCAACCAGAAGAATTAATCAAACAAAAGAAATTTCTTGTTTGATTGGACATATTCCACATTATCAATCGAGTAAAATAAATTCAGATCAATTTTCAAATTACCACAAGTAGTAACTCCAATCCGTCGCGTTCCGTGAAAAAATAGCACTCAACAGTTTCAAGCTTGCATAAACAGATTTAAATCCCAAATAGATGGCTTTAAATTACTTGATCTCTCAAACTTAATCACTTTGTTTTTATTCTGAAATAGCAAATGTTAAAAATCTGTTGGACGAAATGTTTTGAAAAAATACACTTCTTTTTTTTGAAGTTTCCCTGCTCCGTTCCAAAACCGATCTCTTTCATATTGCAGCATTTTTTTATTGCTTGTTCAATAAAAATGTTTTAGAAAGGAATATTAGAAGTTTGTAGAAGGCCTTTCCTTTTATCATAATGAAAGCTACCATGAAATCTTACAATGATAATAGTCGTAATTCAGAATACAAACCAACGATATTTCAGATGCATCGAGCAATTTGAGAATATACCATAGGTTGAGATCGCTTTCGGCCAATGATTACCGCATTACTAAACGGCCGGTTATTTAATAGCGTGGTACTGACAAAGCATCTCAAGTATAACATAAATGACACCTATCTCCCTGATTTCCTAACAGGTCAACTTTTCCAAACCACCAGACTCTGTACCATTCACTACAATGGTATCGGCAACATCGTATTTTTATAATGTAAACGGCTAAAACAACAGCAAACGACACCAAACAACATCCACAACACCACAGCCATGATTGAATGGAAACACATTTTCGCATGTAACAGTCACAACTTTTTCTAATGACTTTTTCCAATACACTTGGAAAGAAAATGTTTCCTTGTAGAAGCTGCGCCTCTGTTGACCTTCACTACTTAAAACGTGCAAACTGCAATTCCCTAATCCGCGTCAGGAACCCTAATTCTAATGGAAACGTTCGATTTCAGGGATCCGCATTAAAGGTGTAACTATACACTCGTGTCCTCTTATAAAGACTACATGGAAATAGCAGCGAACACAAAACCAATAGTCTCAAACTTTATTTCCAAACTTACGATAGGGAACTTTTCAGAATTCACAAAACAAAACGACAAAGAAGAGATCTGAAATTTCTGCGTACTAAAATCCAAACTTCCAACAGGATTAAAAAAAAGCAGATATACTAACAGAAATCAAAACAGAGAAGAATATGAAATGTAGAATAACAGAAACTGTCAAGTACAACTACTACTAAAATAATTCAGCGTATGCCTCAGGTTTACGTTATGCTGTTAATCATACTTTTTGTAAGCTTTAAAGCCAAATAATTTCTATTATAAGTATTGAGGCTTTTACGAGAAAGGAAAATTCACATCTATTTGAGCGATGTGATAAAAAGGACACATTGATGTGAGTCAGATGAAAAAAATCAAGGTAAAATGTGATACTTGAAATACAGTAAAACAAAGTGACAACTTTAAAGCAAAATGTAAAGGACGATAAAACAACCATAAATGGCTGAGTGTATCAAAAACTGATTAGTTTAGGCTGGACCCTGTTTCTGAGCTGGAGCCGGTTGTCCTTTTTTGCTCATCAGGTAACGATGAATATGCGGGATCACACCTAAAAATAAAAGGATATTGCAAGCAATAAACAAATATAACATACGGAGTCATTTAAACCAACTAAGACAGTACTAGATTTCAGAAATTTCCCTTTTTCTCACCTGCTCCTACCACGAGAGACCTAACAGTTATACGAAGTGAGAAATAAACTGAAGAAGTAAAGAAGTCACAAAACCCACCTCCACCAGCGATAGTAGCTTTTATTAGTGTGTCTAGTTCTTCATCGCCTCGTATTGCCAAATGCAAATGCCTCGGTGTGATCCTTTTCACCTTCAAATCCTTGGAAGCATTGCCCGCCAATTCTAGTACTTCAGCAGTTAGATATTCCAGGATGGCTGCACTGTAAACAGCTGCTGTAGCGCCAACACGTCCGTGAGATGTGGTTCTGCAATTATGCTGAGATTTCTAGAAATACTGTAAAACTGCAAGCGTTGAACAAAAAATCTAACCAGAGTATGACCATGAAGCTGCAGAATTGAAATCCAATTTTAACAAATATCGCAAGAGGACAAAAAACAAAGAATAAAGAACTACAGGAAGCACAAAACCTTTCACGGTAGATAACCCAATGGATTGAAAATTTTGGTTTATGCGAAGTCACCATAACTAAAGAAAGAGAAAGAAACTGTGGAAACACACCTCTGTTTTAGGAAGCGATGGATACGTCCAACAGGAAACTGCAAGCCAGAACGTGCACTTCGCGAGATAACCTTACCCTTCGATTTTCCAGAATCTTTGCCTGCTTTGCCTTTACCTCCAGCCATAATGTAGATACTACAAAAGTATTTTTACATACTTTCAAGCATCACATAACATTGATTCTTCAGACGCAATAATTATGACTCAAAAAGTAACACTTACTACAGATGCAAACCTCAACATTAAAGCAAAGGCCAGAGAAACTATTTGGGTGACTAAAAGACGGCCGTGGCCGCTTTCAGAAGTTTGCCATCAGGAAATACTGTACATTAAAAAGGCTGGAAGTACTTCATGATTCTCAAACCCAGACAAGGTGTCATTATTCGAAATGACAATTATAAGAGAGCAAGAACTCCCAAGCATACGTTGCACATGATCAGAAATTCAAGACATCTCTTCTTGATAAGATGTAATATTGCTTTAGCGATACCAAAGACAATCAATCGGTACGATTGCTAACAAGCTTCGTGAAAGGCAAACTGATGAGAAAATTTTTAACTTGCGGTAGAATGTGACCGAAATGAAGAACAACTGAGATTTCAAACGAAACGAATCGGCCTGCGAGCGCAGTTTATCGGTCCTATCTTTGACAGAAACCAAGCGTTAACAATGATAGCAACAATAAGAAAGCACATGAGAACCAGGTCGGAATGAGCAGGAAGGAGCGCAGCACCCAATCAACCACTAAACCATTTCGCAACCGCGCGGGAGATCATTTTGTTTGCGTTACAAACGAAATGCACGGAGAAGGTGGAGAAGCTGAGAGAACAGAGAAGCTGAAAGAAACGGAGAAGATGAGAGAAGAAAAGGGAAGAAAGAGGGGAGGGATAGACAAGTGGAGGTGTTCCCGCCATGAACTTTGTATGAATGACGTTGGATCGATAGTTACATATTAGGCAGACGTCTGGTTGGATGAGACAACAATAGAGAAGTGAAATGCTAATCAGAAATATGCGACGGAAATTAACTGAATCGGGTTGAACTTCTTACAACAACGCCGGACACCAAAATTTTTCTTATTCTTGCAAACACCAAATTTTCCTAATTTTTTATCTTCCCTCAGTAAGTTAGCTTGCGTGAGTGATCAATCAGACTGCAACCATTTAAGCTTTTCTCATACTGCTTGCATTTTTTGAAGCGACATTTCTTGGTTCATCCTTTGAAGAAAGCATTTAAGCTAATGAACTAAAATGCCCAAACACTGAATGAAAAAGATTTGGTACTCGTAGTAAGACGAACTTTGCTGTGGAACTCATATTCGTCAATAAGATACTGGTCAGTGAGGGAAAAAGGTGAGAAGCTCAAACAGTGGGCGGAACGGTGAGCATCCAACCACAAGGAAATGAGTGCTATAAAGGTTCCCTGTCCATAAATGACCCTCTAGAGAATGGAGAAGTGATTCCGATCTTATATTGTTCCTTTTTGCCCGTTGTACTGCTTTCCAATTGTGACTTTACGCGGTACTGCCGTGATTTTTTCCTACCCCGTTTCACTGAGAACAAAACTCTCCATAAATGCATATTACTATTTCTGGATGTCTTCTCATGAGTGTTCAAAAATGACTGACTTCTGATTGACTCATTCTTCCATGCCTGGAAATACAACTTTTTTCTTCAGATATGCGTCCTGGACTACCGGTGTTGAAAAAGCGACTGACGTCCTCTACGGAAAAGGAACTACTGACAAGGTTAGAAACAGGATTTCTGGTTAGCAAAAGGCAGTCAACCTACTCTTCTGAAAAAGCATTTAATGTCGTCGAACATTGGAAACACCCACCCCTTCGTATGACTTAGCATCAAGTTGATGGAGAAAATCACAGCCTCTTCTATGAGCGATTGAAAGCAGCGGAACAAAAAAAATATTCTCAACAAATCATTCCATCAGTGACAGCCCACAGTGTCTCATGGCTCGACTATACATGCCCTTTGACTTCACGGTACTATAAAATATATTAAAACACATAATTTTGCAATTTCCGAACAAAGACCTTTAGAATGAGCTTACCAGAAGTTCCTACTGGAAAAGTATGATATTTCTTAAAGCAACTCTCGATTAATGACAAAATCAACATTGAAGAGATTCTCTCCCGTTCTGGATGGACTACCTGAACGACTTCAACTTTGCTTTTCTCGTTTTTGAATTCAAATGCATACACTCAATCCAAATATACTACAGAGGGTACATACAACAAATAATAAGCTGCCAGTTAATGGCTTCATACAAAAGAAGCGAATTTGGCCGACCTTCCAATTTCTTTTGTCATTCATTGGGCTCCTTTTTTAAATGTTTTCTAATGTGTTTGATGATGTGAGATGCAGTGCCGGAAAGTTGAACAGAAATGACAAAGAGAAGTGGCGATGATTCACAACTCTCAAAAGTTATTACTGCATTGCGTTGCGAAGAAATCTTAACGTTCTCGAATACTCTAAAAGCAGATTAACACTTCAGTGAATAGCTTTCAAATGATAAAATGCACATTTGCATTTTAGAGAACAAAAACAATGGCATGAATTGGCTATTTATTAGTCATCTCACTGGAATATAAATGCGGATCTCACCATTTCTTAAACATTTTGTACAGGAATTTAACAGCACACATATACGTCGAAAATGCGCTTTAATTAGGTGTATGAAAAGTTCACTCGCTGGGTTTCGTTATAAATTACTCAGTACGTAATCATCAACTCTGTATCAGTCTTAAATCATTGAATGAAAAAAAATCAGTTTTATAATAACTTTTCAAAAAAGATTTTCAACAGGCATCAATCTATTTAATAAATACGAACATTTCAATAGCTTTATAAAAGAAGACAGAATAATCGATATTGTTTGACATACATTTTTCAGCAGAAAGTTAAAAAAAAAACACTGCTTTTGCTTGATTCGCAAGTATCACAATCTAAGACAAGTTTATTTAATATTATCAAAAAGTTCTTTCAGCATAATACGAACAACTAGTTCATTTAGCCACTACAAAAAATCTACCAACCAAACTGTCATAATGGTTGCCTTCTGTATAAATATTCATAATAAGCTTGTTAAAATTCTTTATATTTATTAACATGTCGATGTTTCCTGAAAACATTTTTTTTAAAATGAGTATAAAACTGATTTTCTTTCCATTCAAGACCAATAGAAAGTTGATGATTACTGAGCATAACATATAACGTACTGGTAACTTATGACATATTGAGCAAACGGACTCATCCTCGTCTATTTAATTTAAGCGCATTTTCAACTGTAAAATATGTCTACCGTTAAATTCCCGAGTAAAACTGACAAATCCTCAGAAATTGATGGGCTGTAATAATGTTAAAGGCGGTTCTTACGACAACCAAAACCACATACTTGTTCGCTGCATGATAGATCATTTAAAAATTTCTCGTAATGTAAACACAAAGAAGTAGAAAAAAGAAAAAGAACAAAATGAACTTATGAAAAATTCAGAGCTACTCAACTTGTTATAAATTTGTGTAATATGATGTTTCAGTACCTATCTCAAAACCGACACATTATGAAATGACACAATAATTCCTCTCCACATCAATCCAACTTTACTCTTCATTAACAACAGGGAAAAATTAAACTCTATAAGATCTCTGACGCATGATACTCAATTGATAAACTGTTGAGGACAACGAACATTCAGTGGTTAATCGAAATTTTTCAATATCTGTGCATGTGATAAAAATAGAAACCACACCAATCCATAGTCAATGAACCATCTGACCAGTAAGGAAATTGCGTACTCATCATGTTGGAAAAGCCGAAATAATTTTATAATGTAAAGTATCTATATAATCAAAATACCATTATATTTGAAAGTTATGGAAATTCTTTATATCAATACTCTCATGAAATAATAAGATATGCTTTGTTCAATATATCAATTCACTGTAAATGATAAACATCAAATAACTTTGTACTATACGCTTCATTTTCAAAGGACCAGATGATCGTTGGTTGATCATTGGCTTTACCTACTGTATGTCTAGATGATTTTTTGTTGCAACTAGTTTTCATCCATCAAATGATTACATGTCCTTATTCATACGTCGAATGACTTTGTAACTTTTGTTCAAGTACTAAACTGTCTATACATCAAGTGGTTACCGAGTAAAGAAGGGAGTATATAAAATGTGACTTACTACTCCAAGGAATCACTCCACAATCATCCAATCAACAGTCAGGCTCAAGCGGCTTCATCAATTATACTCTCCTAGACTGCGACTAGACCAACTTCTAACCAATTCCCTATTAAAACTTCCATGCGATTACTTCAATCATCAAGTAATCAAGAATAAATTTCCCTTTATTAACATATAATTGTCACATAATATTATCACCAATCTCCCACGACGAATAAAGCTTTACTATAATTATTATTTTAATTGTCCGTGAAACAATAAACTATTTAATTGAAAAATTTCACGATACATCAAGCAATTCTAACAGTAAGATTTTATACTTATGGTGGCATTCTTACGTCTCAGATAATTATAGGAAAAAGCACTTCACTTTTTTCTCTTATTCTTGTCGTAATTCAAACCGTGACCGGTAATCGATCGTTCGCAAGATCCTCAACCACTTAAATTTCGGGGAATCACTACCCCGCCGTACTTCAGAGCTCATACAGCACGAAAATAACGAACAAAACCGAATCCACTTCTCATTTCAGCGAATTATGCTCAATCAAAAATTCCGATTCTCTTCTGATCCATAAACCATACAAACCAATCCATAGTAAAACCCCACAAAGAGATTCCCCTTACAATATAGACTCCAATAAAATTATCGATTTTTCATGCGTTCATGACTCACGCAAGTGATACTAGCCCTTCTTTTCTGTCTACAGCACCTCTTTTTCGCTCAATCTTTTTTTCGTGTCTCATAGCGTATTTTCAAAGCAACCTCACAAGCTAAAATGTTATAACGAAACATTAGGACTGGGAGTGAAAAAAGAATGCCCATGAATCTAGCATAAACCATACTTTGCGGATGACAAGAGCAAACGGGAACTGAAAAACTTTATATATCATTTAGTGTTAAAAACGAAACACACAAGAAGACATTTCTGCTTAGGAGTGGACAGAAAAATCATTCTTAATATAAAGATAAAAAAGAAAAGGATCAAAAAAGGAACAAGCAACAAAATGTCACGATTTGCTACAATTTCAACTGAATATCAATACTCTTCGCCGTCGCCTTCACCTTCACCCTCCAATGAATCAATTCCGACCTTCAAAACAGAAATTAGTACTCTTCTAAAAAAGCCCAACAGAAATTAAATATGAAAGCAAAACTTCAAAAAAGCTAAAAAATGCTTTAAATAATAGTAACATATTCATTTCAAAACGAAATAATTATAATCCTTAAACCTCTTCATAGTCTTTTTCGAGAGCTGCCAGATCTTCCCGCGCTTCTGAAAACTCTCCCTCTTCCATCCCTTCTCCGACGTACCAATGCACGAAAGCTCTCTTCGCATACATTAAATCAAATTTATTATCAAGCCTCGCCCACGCTTCCGCAATTGCTGTCGTATTCGCAAGCATACAAACAGCGCGAGGCACTTTCGCCAGATCGCCTCCAGGAACAACTGTAGGTGGCTGATAATTTATACCAACCTAAAAGAACCTACAGCTAGAATTCTCATAACCAACAAAAAGAAGCACTTCTATATCAATTAAGGTAATTCATGTTTCAACAGCAAAGTCAAAACCATACTTTGAAACCTGTTGGACACCAATCAACAAATTGAATGGTACGCTTTGTCTTAATGCTGGCGATAGAGGCATTTACATCTTTCGGTACAACATCACCGCGGTAAAGAAGGCATACCGCCATATATTTCCCATGCCGAGGATCACACTGAAAAAACGGTGTTTCAAAACCTGTTGAATCTGCCAGCATCCTTCTCTTTCCCTCTCTTTTTTTATAGGACCTGGCTGGTGGTCTGGTGGTAAGATTAACGCTATTGTACATGAGGCAGAAAAAATGCAAAATAATTTTTTTCAGCCTCACGTACAGTGGCGTTAATCTTACCACCAGACCACCAGCTAGGTCCTATAAATTTGTAAATACCACATTCTAAGACTGTAAAAAAGAACACAGCTTTCATTTAATGGTACATATAATAATTGGATGAAACGTATTAATCCAACATTCAATAATGACATTATGACCGTTATCAAATTATTTTAGCAGTAATACCATTTCCTATCTTTTCCCCTTTCCTCCCCGTTTATTCCATATTCATTGCTTCTGCAAATATATGTTACAAAATCGGTCTCCAAGCCAGTAGCGTAAACCACCAGTCACTTTCCTAATATTCACAAAAATTTAAAAAGAAATTTTGGAAATTTTTCTTGATCAATAAGAACATTCTTACTTTAACCATTTGATTGGCTGGCTCAAAACATGCATTTGTGATGTCTGCTACCGATAGCGACTCATGGTACGCTTTTTCCGCGGATATAACAGGTGCATAAGTTGCCAAAGGGAAATGAATACGAGGATAAGGTACTAAATTTGTTTGGAATTCTGTCAAATCCACGTTCAGAGCACCATCGAACCGAAGGGAGGCAGTTATTGACGAAACAACCTGCAATACTTCGCTTTACTGATTGTGAATGCATATGAAATGAACACCCCATACCAGCTCCAAAATTTATGGACCTCGTAACATCTCAGGCTTTTTTTGAAATGTTGATGTATTGTCTATCAACCATTATATAATCAAACGAGCAGAATCACACTTTATAACATTATAAGACCTCTAACATACCGCAAGCTTCAAACGTTGAAAAAATGAAATGGCCAACAATAAAATCAACTCCAATTTGAGTATACTTGCATATTACAAATATGATCAAAATTCTAAACACCTGCGAAATGAGCCGATTAAGATTTGTATACGACGGCCTTTCAACATCCAGATTGCGACGACAAATATCATAAATAGCTTCGTTGTCAACCATAAAGGCGCAATCAGAGTGCTCAAGAGTAGTATGAGTCGTAAGTATAGAATTGTATGGTTCCACAACAGCAGTAGAAACTTGCGGAGCAGGATATATCGAGAATTCCAACTTGCTCTTTTTGCCGTAATCGACAGATAATCGTTCCATCAACAATGATGTGAAACCCGAACCAGTTCCTCCACCAAACGAATGGAAAATCAAGAAACCTCAAATAATATCACGTTAATGGAAATTCAAGCACCCTACCACAAATATTTCTTGTAAAAAATAAATCAAACAAGACGTAATAATCCTACCCTGTAGACCAGTGCAATTCTCAGCCAAACGACGGATGCGGTCAAGCACCAAATCAATTACTTCTTTTCCAATTGTGTAATGTCCTCGTGCATAATTGTTTGCAGCATCTTCTTTACCGGTGACCATCTGCTCAGGATGAAAAAGTTGCTTATACGTTCCAGTTCTGATTTCATCTAAACCTCATACTCCATTCACAGGAAAATCAAAAAATAAAATATGAAATAATAAGGATATTTTAATCTAACATTAGTATAAATTAACCAGCTATTACACACCTACTACAGTTGGTTCCAGATCAACCATAATTGCCCGTGGAACATGACGACCAGTGCCCGTCTCTGAGAAGAATGTTGAGAATGAGTCGTCAATTTGACTTTGTTTATCTGATGGCATACGTCCATCGGGTTGAATCCCATGCTCCAAACAAAACAATTCCCAGCAGGCATTTCCAATTTGAACACCAGCTTGCCCAACGTGTACTGATATCACTTCGCGCTAAAAAAATCTGAACATAAATTCATTTCTATTAATAGGTCGTAACAAAATAAATTCATTCTTATTAATAGGTCGTAACAACTATGACAAAGTACAGCTGTATACTTGAATGGTAATGATGTACGCTTTGAATGAACTTTACCTAGGTTTTCACAACATTTCACCTTTACAGCCAAAAACATATTATCACACAAATCAAGAAATATGCTTATTTCAATTTTCTGCATTTAGTAGCTAGTCATGAGAAAGAACACAGATGTGCGATATATTTTGCGCGATATGAAAAAAGAGAGCGTACCATGCTTGCTTTGAAACTTGAGAATTGCTAAGGAGGGTCAATCTGAAATAGATGCAATGAATAGTGAAAATGAAAAATAGAATACTGAACATGACGACATTAATCTAACCAGATAATTCGTTAAATTAAAACTTTTTAGGTTTCCAGATTAGAATGGTTTTTGTCGCCGTAGTTATCTTTCCAGTATGTGAAGGATATTGGAGGGTCCCAATCCCCATTTTATTCACTTCGCAACAGGTCCTAAAGATCACATCTCAATTCTCATTTTCGATCTTTCATCAGGAACCGTGAAAAGAACCAAGGGTGCTTCCATGTACTTCGCTTAACAAAATGTGAGTGCTTTATCAATGAATTATCCTATCCGATTGCAGTGGCAAAACATTCGCAATGAAAACGAGTCCATTCTTGGCTATTTCATTCTCTCATCACATATTTTTCCAGGACCGATGACGTAACTAACTCATTCATGCACTATATCGCTGTTAATATTCGTTAAAGATTTCCCTCTCTACAACAACATCAAGAAACATTGACCTATTTAGCACCTGCCAGCATCGATAAAAGCAGGTTCGGTCTTTACAGTAATAGTACTACATTTTATCCCCAGAATCTAGTCGACGATGCAGCGTCACTAGAAAATAGAGACTGCAGCCTTGGACGATACTGTTTCGTATAATTTTGTATTTTGAAAATGCCAAGATTGTTGTACGTATACAAAAGAATTGTTGGTTAAGAATCGCGATTCAGCTTTCCCTAATTCGCATCTGATCGATTTTTTTGTATGAATAAAATAGGAAACTTAGCCAGCATAGTGGGAAGATGTATTCTCTGTATGGCTCTACAGTGCACCTGATGCACATCTCATAGCTAATTGAAAATCCCTCATCCCGCTCGTCATTTCACCCAGAAGTACACCCAACACCGACCCCTCTTCCTCACGCACTACCAACACAACGCTATTGATGCCGACCTATATTGCCAACGCCCACGACGAAAAAGACTTCTGTCTATCCGTCCCTGCTTCTCTTACCCGTGACGATCAATGAATGGATGAGTCACACAGAGAGATCAGAAGACGAATGTCATGGTGACCACAACAGGAATAGTCGCTCCGCCCTCTTCGAATGCCTGTCTGGACACCTACGCCAGAATGCAAAGTTCGCCTAACAACCTTTCAGAAACAATAAACGAGGATGGGAGGGGCGAAGACAAAGAGGCAGGGTACAATTGTCATATCCCGCCAATAACTATTGACCACCCATCCTCCGAATACACGTTGCGCCTATGACAAACCATCCGCACATACTCCCTGTCTGTCATCCAACGACATTTTAGCCGAGGACTGTTCATGGCCATATATTGTTAGTGTGTGTGTACATACCTCTCTAAAGCTATCACTGTACTGGTAGGGGAAGTGGTAGCACACAAATGGCCCATCCATCACTTTTTTAAATGAGGAAGGCTACTGTTAATTATATGAAGAATATGCGACAGGAAGTGGAATGAAGGTAAAAGAGTTAGAGAAGTACCCCGGTAGAATAGGTAAACAGTACAGCCAAGAAGAGCAGGAACTACATTGTGCTTTTCAAACAACACTGTTGAGAAACGCCAACCATAAAACGAGCGGCAACGTGCTCAATGCCCAGCGGCGACACTTTCAATTCGAAGGACTTCTCATCATGGGCACAGTTAACTCCAATAAAACAGGGGAATGACTCACAGCACTATCAGATGGCCAGGAGAGTCACAGGTTAATTTGATCACCACTTTGGAAAAGACGACAGCCATGTTCTTTGCAGAACTTGCGTCACGGAAACACAACTGTGACCAGAAACGGA
>UPTC01001617.1:0-14275 GCA_900537255.1 Acanthocheilonema viteae
GAGAAGTGCCTAAAATGAGATTGGTTTTTTTGTGATTTAAGATAAGATAAAATCTAGAGAAGAAGATAATCAGACTTGTATAAGTTATTCAGATTTATATGCTTAATATCAGTATGAATTCACGTTTGAGTAGTAATATTTTGGTCTTCTTCGTCAGGTAGATCAGTGTTATTTTGTTGCATTTGGAAGCAGTAATACAAATGTAACCTATCGATTTCTCGAAACGTCTTCACTCAATTCTATCACTTTGAAAATCTTGCACATTTCACCTTTTCTTTATTTCCTTTCATAATTTTAATGGTTGTGTTGCGAGAAGTATCATTCTAATAATTCTCATCGATCGATGTTTTATGCCCGTTTTATCATCTCCAAGCCTTTTTTGCGAAGTTTATTTGCCAATTTTCAGCTCAGTATTTTCTTTTACTCTTCACTTGCCTTTTTCTCCTTCTGTGTAATAGTTTTGTTTTTTGAATGACCAGTCCACACTGGTATTTTCATTTTCAGATTGTTCATTTCAGGGGTCTTTTCGGGATATGGTGTATTCACTCATTGTTCGTTTTGCAAAATATAGAAAAAATTTTGAGCGAATTTAGTTTTGTTGTAAGGAGCTACGAACCACTTCATATATGTCTGTAATCATTACCTTTTTTGTTCATCTCATGTTGTAATAACTTCTGTTCTTCTCCGGTTCTGCATGTGTTAAAGGTCACATAGTTTGAGACATGTTATTGCTTCTTCCTCAAAATGTTCGATTCACATTTTTATTATAAATGTAATGTGCAAATCAGCATAGCTGAACAGTCTTCTTTCGTATTTGTTGGATAATATTACTACTTCTCATATTTTATTTTATGTTGAACTTTTGAAGCTTTTCTCAAATTGGTCACACTCTTCTCTATTATAAAGACATTTTTTGGGAATAGTCGAACTCGTCCAGTGAATTGAGAAGGTGCTATTATATCTTCATCTTACATGATTTCAGAATTTTTAAAAAAATCCAAAAACTTCGAATTGTGAAATTTTTTGTCACATACATATAGGCAACACTTTTTCAATCTACTTGCAATATCAGTACCTTAATGACTTCTTTTACCGCAAATATATTTTTCAAATGCAGAATCGGTGATCAGTTTTTCATTTTGTCTAATTTTTCAAATTTCCAATCGGTGTATTCATTCATTTGACAAATCACCGTGTTCATTATCAGTATTTCAGTAATTGTTACCAATCTTGCCAGTGCATAAGGGTTTGTCTTTTTGGTGACGGTTAGTGTGCACTGTAATGTTTACAACCATTCACTCACATTTCCAGAAGAAATCTTCAATGTACGTTATTTGTATTCAATTCAAATTCTGATATAAAAACAATAAACAACTTTAAAAAATTCTTTCATTAAGCACATTTTGGAGCTTTTTTTTATCTTTTAACAATATGGTTTGATTAGTGAGATGATTTAAATTGAATAGTTAGTCGGCTAAGCTAGATAACATTATGTGTTGTTTCTTTCGTTATAAATTTAACACTATATTTATTCTTGACGCTTGATGAATTGTTCATTCTTTATGAGTTGATTTTTCATATATTGCACAATCAATTAGGATGGTGAAAATGGTAGAGAAAGAAGGCTTAATTTCTGAATTCATTCTAATGTTTCCTCGAAATTCACTCATTCATTGATATCTTTGTTCTAAGCAATCTTTCAACAATAAAGAAAAAAATTTTTATTGATCGAATATAAAGATTAATGAATTGTGTTTCGTTTGCCTAGTAGGGTTAGAGCAATCTACCTGAAAAGATGGATTATAGCATACGAATCAACAAATGGTTATAACAATCTAATTTGACAAATTAATTAAACCAATTCTACTAAACAATGATGTATCGCTTTAAAGCGTAACTGGGAATGGAGAGTGACGAATGAAAATGCAAAATGATGAAAGAATGGTAGAAGTATTCCGCGTTATCCAATTAAATAGAGCTATTACACATAATACAAATCATGTGATTTCTTCGAAAGCACTTCCTTACGGAAAATGATCCTTCCTGTTCAGTTACCTAATAATAATCAGAATCAATATCGGTTAAATAAAGAATTCCAGCTACTTTATTACCACTTTGGGTAATTGAAAAAACGACCGAAATAATGTATCGAATTCTAAATGTAATATCAGTGTCATGTTAACCGATAATGCTCAAAATAACGGTTGAAATAAATACACTTAGTAGTGCCTACATTTGTATTTTTTCAACAAAGATGAGTTATAGGGAGAACAAAGATCAGCAATCATTAGATATTGCGTTGAAATTGTAATGAAATGTCCTTCAATTAACTAAGCTGCTGTTATTATTAAGATAAAAGAAATTGATGAATACATCCCAATGTTCTCCAAAATTGTGGGACCTCACTCTTTGACCACCTGCAAGAGCATTTCTTCCTTAAAATCTCATTCATTTAATTTGCACTTCTTGTATTGCCTTATAAGATAATTGAGAATAAAAAAAAAAACAGAAAAATTCGTAGAAGTATTTACATGCGATGAAAGTATTTCGTCTTTCCTGAAAAGCTTGTTGGAGGTATACATTCATAATTTGCATATGTGCAAAAAATAATCTAACATATTTGTATTATTTTAGTTAACAATTTCAGTCAAATAATCATGTATTTTCTTGCTGATTGTCCCTTATAAATTTAGAAATATTAAAAATCGTGTTCAATTTTAAACACGAAACGATAAACAAAAAGAAATCAGTAAATATTAAAGGACCAAACATCAGTTATTTATAATTATTTTGTCCTATTAATCCATGAAAATCCCGGAATCACGTGTGAAAAATGTGGGAAATAAGATTTCATGAAAGTAAGCCAGTGGCTTCTAGCTTGTTAATCATTTCACTGATTTCAATTCATATTTTCTGGACTTAGTCTAAAAAATATTAAAATTATCTGAACTGCAAAATCTCTATTACTGTGAGTAATATCTAAAAGTAACCAATCTGGAATAGATAGAAACTAGATCACGAATAATCGTGCTGCAGTGGACCGTCATTGCCTCGGGAAAACTGACTGCACTGCGGCTGTTGCGATAATGCAACACAATAATAAGCAGGGAGAACGTAAGACTGTGAGGAAGATGTCTGATTCATCATGGCCGATGGCATAGCATTTCCGACGTTATTTTCTTGCATATTCAACATAGAATGTTCCCGCATCATTGTTGCTGGCATTGAACGAGTTTTGAAATAAAGCTGTCCAGGTGATGAAGGCGGTAGTGGATCATCATGCTCAGATATAAAAAGCAGACTGGAATCCTGGCCCTTATATTGTGAAACATGAACTAAATTAGTTCCGAACGATTCTCCATTTGAATGAAACTGTTGCACAGGTTCCAACGGATCTTTATGTTTCAACGGTTTCTCAATTTCTGTTGCTTTCTGCAAAACATGATTAAAAAATTCTTGCCAAAATCTGAATTTTAGATGATCAAGTAAACTGAGCGATAGCACACAAGATTCCGGTTTCCTATTGTTCTGACCAAGTGTGATATGGAATGCGCTTTAGAGCAATTATATTAATATGATAGTTTTATAAAATTCGCCTGAACCAAATGTACCTTTTAAGTATGAACATAATGCAAATAAGATTTGAATTTAACAGGTGAAAATATTTCATAAAAAACTAACTTCGAAATAATCTTGCAAAACTTTGCTCTGTCGGAGAACTGGATGAGCAAGTACGTAATTTAAGAATGTTGTTATCGATGATGTCCGTTCACCCACAATTTGGGCACTTTGGTTTCCAAAAATAACTGCTTCTGCAAACTGCGGAAATGAACCATGCAAGTGCAACTGAAAAATAGATATTAGAATGTATTAAATATAATGTCCATTAAAATGTTTCTGGTTTTCTGCATAAATTATTCTTTGTAAGTCAAAAAAGGGTAAATTTCAAATTAAACAAATCATTACACTACAGCCAGGATTAAGTATTCAAAAGCTTTGACATTCAAGAAGTGACCAACTTTAAAGGTTGATGGAGCAAAGGAATTGGAGAAGTCAATACCTTTTTGTGCAAGTCAGCCAGTTGTTCCCAAAGACGTTTCACATCTCTAAAACGCGTCCACATATCGAAGCATCGCATATCCCCTGCAAGGGAATTAGGTATCGCCTGCAAAATAAGCTAACAGATAACAGTGAGAAAGAATTAATCAAAGGATAACAGATTATTTTTCTTAATCTTAAGCACTCTTCCTATCATAGCTACAAATTCAGCTTTTTGTTTATATTTTCTATTCAGTTTAACATAATCCTTCGCTGTTCATCAAGATCTTCTGCGCAGTAGTCATAGATACATTATATGATCGTACTGAGAGAAAACCATCTCTACCTATGCATAAATTCAATTCAATAATTCCAGAAGATAAATTTCGCGATCTCCTTACTTAACATAGTAATTGTCCTAACTGATTTCTTTCAGGTAAAATTGTGATAAAGAAGCACTTACACTAATTGACATTTGATATTCGGTATGAGAAGTGAAGAAATTCGACAGAGTGTTCGTAGAAACGATATCCATATGAACAGTCCATTCGGTCGGATTTGAATAAAGAATGCGACCCAAGTCATTTCTGCAAGCGCTTGCATCTCTCAGTAACACTGGCATAACGTCCGATTGCGATTATTCTAGAAAATAAAAACAAGTTCATTTTTTGCAAAATTACCATGTTCACCTTCAAATTATTCAAACAAGAAAAGAATATGAAGATATTAAAAATATTTGAAAACTGAAAATGAAGGCGGTCCTGAATCGACGCAAACTGAATATAGTTAAGTATTATAGTCTGAAAAAGTCAATTCGGAAATGCTAAGTATCATAAATTATTAAAAAAAAAAGATTAATTAATCTTTTGCAAGAACTGGAAATACCACAAAATGTCATAAAACACTGTGCAGTTTATGTACATACAATTTTTTCAAATACTAAGAAAAAATATGGCGAAATGATGCCACTATTTTTGTAACATACAATCATATCTCAAAAACTGAAATAGTTGAGAACCAAAAAATTGGAAATACCGGAAGTAAAAACTGAGCACTGCGCAAAATAAAAATTACAGTGGATTTGTTAAAATTGTAGGTAAAATTAATCACTACACACGCTAATGAGAATACAATGATTGTCACAAATGAAAATTGGGATAATAGAAATAAAACTTTTTACAGCAAAATAAATCTAATTTCAATAAATAATTAAATCACACTTAAGTAAAACCAGTAGATCAACATAGATCAACACATTTCTGCAAAAAAATGAACAGCATGGTATGAATGAAACAAGGTAGAAATACGCATTTGCTAAAAAAATATGCATTATACCAATAAAAGCTTGCAATGCAGTTAGACTTAACAATATTATTATATAAACAAAAAACGAATTAAAACAAAACAAAGAAGAAAAAACATAAAAGCATTAAAAAGAACAGAAGTATGGTAATGTAAACGGCAGTGTAACTGCCAATAATTTACGAGAGAAAGATGAATGACATCTTGAAATTCATGCATTTACTATCATAATTTATTTGTTATAAATTCATTCTTTTATAGCTTATCTCTCTTTATTTTTCCAATTTAATTGTTCTTGAATCATTTTACTATAGCAAAGACAGAATTGTTTGAAAAATTTCCAGTTCTGTCCTTTCAAACTTTTTTTAATAACTGAAACGCAGACTGTTAATCAGTTTAGCAATGCTGCAGAATTAGATTATCATTTTGTTATAATATTTACCTCTTCTAGAATTCCTAAACAAAGCAGTCACATTATTCTTGTGCATTAAAAGTATAATCATTGTCTTTTCTATTTACCAAAATCGATTAGGAAGACGAATGATATTAATTCTAATAAATATGAAATTCTAATAATGGTTATTGCTGGATTATCGATCAATTTCTCCGAAAACAAGATCCAGAGTACCAATAACTGCCACAACATCCGACAACATGGACAAATGGCATATATCATCAATTGCAGCGAGGTGTGGAAATCTGAAAAAGCAAAAATAAGCACACAGAAATATGCTCAATAAAAACAAAACATTGAAATTTGTGAAACTTCTCAAAAAAATACCCAGGTGATCGAGCAAAACATCGATAAGGCCTTGATTCACCCTGTGACACCAAATAGACACCAAATTCCCCTTTGGGGGCTTCAACTGGAACATAAGTAGCACCAGGTGGTACCTGATAACCTTCGGTGTAATATTTAAAGTGGTGTATTAGCGATTCCATACTTTGCTGGAACATTATGGTCTAATCAATTCAAGTAATTTAATCTAATCAAAAAAAAGAACCGCTCTTTGTAGCTTAGATGATTGGTATCTGTTATTATCTCTATATAAGTATTCGCGCAATTTAAAATAAATTTATTACTGGTCACGGCATGCTTAAAACAAACTTTATGCAGAAAATAAAACTGATAATTCAATATTACCTTCATTTCAGCACGTTTAGGAGGAACCACTTTATGATCATCAGTTTTAATTTCACCAGGTGGCATCTTATTTAAACATTCAAAGATAATTTTCACACTTTCACGCATTTCTTCCATTCTTATTAAATATCTGCAACGGTAACATCAAAAATATGTGCTATACAATATCGGCAGAATTTCGAATACGCTGGACATCTTTACCTATCATAACAGTCTCCTTTTACGCCGATAGGAACGTCGAAATCCACTTGATCGTACGCATCATATGGCTGTGCTTTACGTATATCCCATTTAATACCAGATCCACGAAGCATAACACCAGAAAAGCCCCAAAGCAAAGCATCCTCAGCTCTAACAAGTCCAATGTCAACAGTTCTTGACTAAACACACTAAGAAATTAGGTATAATAATCATAAATCTTACGTGTTTCTATAGTTCAAATAAACACAATCGAGTGTATTCGACGTCATTATGGATAATCAACAGATATTAATTCCCCTACAAAATAAAAAAATTACTGTGAAGATGCGGTTGCCTGTTAACAGATCTTCCACCATATCTAATCTCTGCGGAAACCTCACTGCCCAGTCGTATACATCATCCATCCAACCAAGTGGTAAATCCCATGCAACACCTCCTGGACGCACGTAATTTGCATGCATTCTAGCTCCGCATACCCGTTCACTGAAATTTAAAAACCATAATGATGTTATACACAAAAAATGAAAGTTCAAAATTGCAGAAAATTTATTACTTCAGCTTGATCGAACTATCTGTGATTTTTCTGGAATGTACCAAAGTAAGATAGGAAGCAAAGCAAAATGCACCACAACCTTTTATATTGAAACTTCAATCTAAAGCCTAAAACTATATTTAAAGAAATAAACAAGGTTAAAACTAAAAGTAACTAATTTGCTTACGTAAATTCAAACATCTTTTCACGTTCTTCAAACATCCAAAATAAAGGAGTCATTGCACCAAGATCCAAAGCATGTGTTGTAATGCCCATTAAATGATTCTGTATCCGAGTCAGTTCATTCATCAGAGCTGCAAATAATACCATTCGATTATTAGTACTAGCATTAACCAAAAAATTGTTGCCAACAGTGAAGAAGATCAACAAATATAATCTTACTAATAGAATATGGATACACATTGGCGAGAAATTATCTTGTATATATGCAAATTAAGATTTAACAATAAATCGAATTCTTGAAATGCGATAATCTAGAGCAGTAAAACTTAAATGATTTATATGAGTTCTAGCAATATCAAAAAGGATATCTGCAGGCCCTAGGATAGAGTACGGATTGATATTTCAGATAATAATAAACTATCTATTCATTTAAAAAAATCAACAAGAAAAACCCAAAATTCTTTTAATAAAAGAGACTTCTGATAAATTTAGCTCTTGGTGGAATATCAATTCCTAATAATTTCTCAACAGCAAGTGCAAATGCTGTTTCATTGCACATCATCGACACGTAATCCATGCGATCGAAATATGGTACTGCTTGGGTATAAGTCTTGTATTCAATCAGTTTTTCTGTGCCACGGTGCAGAAGACCGATATGTGGAGTTGCTTTCATTACCATCTAGAAACAAAAATAAACGTTGTTAAAATTCATTGAATTCTGAATCCTAATTCGGGTTACGGATATGTGCAAGATTGAAATCTCAACCATACTTCATGGTCCAATTCGAGTACGAGACGAAGAACTCCATGTGCAGCTGGATGTTGTGGCCCAAAATTCAGTAGATAGTAATGTAATGGCTTTTCATGCATTTCTGTTAAATCAGGCAGAACTGGCTCCCAACTTGCTTTTTCAAATATTTTATCAATTCCAACATTCTTGTCATACTCTGTCGGCTTTGGATTCCATATCCGTCCAACGACACTTGCTTTCTGAAAAATAAATTCAACAAGTAAAAACTTTATATATTAAAATTTCAAGAGATGTTCCGTAAAAAATTTAAGCCTCTCCAGATAAATGTGAATATCATCTAGCTTTTTCTAGGTAAAATTAAACAGACTGAAATCATGCAGCTCACATTATATCTAAAAGCTCTTCTCCAAATTTCCTTTAAAATATGATAACCTTAAATTCACGCATAAATTCGGCATCAGGATACCACAGATTATGCGAACCACGTTTCCCAAATAACAGAGTGTTTGGTAGTGATCGAGTTATTTGCGCTAGTAAGAATCTAGCTTGTCCCACTGCATTCATTCTCCAACTGATGACCTGTAATTCATTTATTTACATGGTTCGTGCTAATTAAGCTAACATAATACAATACATTTTGCAAATTCGCATATTTAATAACAATGTCGTTTCCATCGCTCGACCCAAGAATACTGCCTTCAATTATATGAACTGCTATAACCTGATAAAAGAGCAATTCATCTCAATATAAGGCGATATTTCCTAAACGCTTCTCATCTTCATGAAATTGCGTGTATTCTCTGTTTTGTCTTTTACGAATTATTTTCTGCACATTAGAATCATGTGTTTCCATTGTTCTTTTTTTTTTTCCGACACTTGCAATTAAATTAAAAATCAACATTTCAACTAATTCATCGTTTCCTGGTAAAAAACATCAATACCTTCGCAGCATTTCTTCTCCTTGGAGCATTTAAAACAAAAAATCTTCACTCTTGGAAAAGTGAAATATTTTGATGAAAAAATATTCCATTATATGTGTTTGTTCCCAATAATGAATGATTGACAAAGAATATGACGCAATTTGTACTTTGCGTGATATGCGTAATAAATTCTCGAATAACTTTTGTGCGAGAACAAAAAAAAAAAAGCAATTATACATTAAGCGTTGGTAATGTCACTAATGCAGATGAGATCAGAGAGCTCACCGATCATACACCTCTCCTCTCCCTCACCGACAACACAACACGGCCAATCTTCGTGATATGCAAATTATCAAACTTTGGACTGTGGCCTGTTTCGTTAGGTGTGGGTGCAGCATAGTTTTTTTCTCTTCTAAATTGAAAGAATAAGCAGCAAGAATGGGTCATCAAAAAGTTCTTAATGAAATAAAATTATCAGTTAAGCGAAATATTTTTCCATAAGCTTTTGTTTCTTTCCAAACTTCATATTTTGTATGCATTACGTGCGTAAACGTCTCTAATTGTATCCATTTAAATAGCCACTAGTTTTAATTTCAGATTTGAGAGGTAAAAAAAAAAAGCAAATAGACTACAAGTGTGTCAAAAAAAAAAAGAATTGTTCTTATATATTGATTTTTGCACGAATTCCGAATCAGAGGTTTGTCATTCATTTCATTTATGGATTGATTTAGTAATTTATTTTTACAAGCAAACGGAATAAAAATTATAGGAGTAATATAGAGTTTATATTTATTGAAATTTAGAAACAGTAATGTTAAGTTTTTAAACTAATTCAAGAAAGGTAGGAAAAGAAGAGATCATTTGATCATATTTTTATTAAGATTATTTATCAGTTCTACATAATCTAGCACTTGGCATATAAAGCATGTATGCGAAACTGATTTTAGTCTGTCCTGCATATTCTTGTCTGAAATATTAAGTTAGTATAGAATATATCAATATAGATATTCTGGTTGTTGAAGATTTTTGGAATTTTTAGCATACCTAGTTACTTCTAATTTCAAAGTGACAAAATGGGACTGAGGCTTGACAGTGTCAATGTTATTAATTATCATTAATTTTGGTCATTAAAACATAAGATTTAGAAACTTATATCATTAAGTGACAAGTGCACAAGACGACTAATCATTATTTTAGAACTTCATTCTTGTTTATATCAGTTCAAGTCACATTCTCTTCTTTGCGATATTGCAGAGAATGGAATGAACATAGAAAGTTCACTCAATGATGTAAGTCTCTAAATAGAAAGTTCACTCATTTTCATGATTACTGTATTCAATCACTTTCATGATTACTGTGAACTGCAGATGTCTTCAAAAATGAAATGACGATTTCCATATGGCATGCATTTATTGGTGACATCATAGATGACCATATCGGTTGCACCTGTCAAAGATTGTTATTGTCGTTCTAGAAACAGTAATTATGACATACAAAATATGGCTATTTATGATTGTAGTATAGAAGTCTTAATGAAATGATGTAGCATTTTTTTTGAAGAGAGAAGTACATGTATTACATATAATTCACAATGAGAAGGATGAAAGTAGAAGAATCGTAGATTGAGAAGGAATGCATCGATTGTTGAAATGAAGTAAATGACCAAAATGTGTACAATCTCGCAGAAAAAGATGAAATGCAGGGTGGATAGATGATGTAAACATCTTCTGAAGAAAGTATTCACATACTCTATGGTACTATCTTAACTAGCTTTGTTCCTTATTTTCTACTTCTTTATAAAGTATCACACTTCAGTATATAGCGAACTTCTCTGATGGTTTCACTCTCCTCTTGCTCAGTTCTTGTGGACTGTGGTCATTCGCTTCAAATCGCAATCGATATATTATGTGGCGGTGTCCATGGAGCTATAGCTTCAATTGAACATTAACCTCAGTTTTTTGCCTCCATTTTTCTTTTTCTCTCTTCTGATATGACACGTCTTTTAGTGAGGGATTTGTTTTGATGACAATATTTTAATGGTTTAATATACATATATGTATATATATAGTAACTTATTATACCTGTACTTAATTTAACGATTTCTCGCTGTACACAGTTCACATTATATTTCAACACATTATACTTAAAACACATTATACTTAAAATGCATTTATCTTTAAAATTTCGTACAGTGATAATCACATCTACATCATCTTCAGTTATCATTCGAACTTCATTTTTATAGTTTTAATAACATGCCATCTTGTCATTTTGTTTTCTTTAGCTATTAAGATTATTATTCTTGAATAGTTGCTGTTTAGAAGAGCCACAATTGACTCGACGTAAATAGAACTTAAAACATATCTGATTATGATGGAATATAGAGTAAACATTGTAATAAGCTTTCATAATTTAAAACAGTTATCAAGTTTTGTCGCTAATTTCGATTTTATTGCAGTGAAATACAGGTTTTAGACATCAACAATCTTTTATTTATATGCAAAGTACCTGATCGAATTGTTAATAAAGAGTCCACTAACAAGGTAATAGAGCTCCTATGCCTTAAAAGTAAATTTTGTTTTATATTTCAATTTGTTGGGATCATCAAGTGTAATGTGATTTGTGGAGGATTTTGGATGTGGGAACATTTAATTCAGTTTATTTGATGAAAGCTTGGACTTCTCACGTCCTTTCACTAATTTTCAGTGAAAATTTCAATCCCAAGTGCTAAACATTATTTTCATATGAAATGGAAGCGAGCACTGTGGGAACTGCTATACCTCATGGTAAGGATTATATGGGATACAGTTTTGTTATTGAGTTCTTTTATAAATAAGTTTAACTTTCAATTGCGATAAAATGCTACCACACGAAAATAGGAATAGATTGCAACAGCTTATGTGGAACTACGAATTTATTGTCGCGTTTACGGAATTAATTGCTTATCACTCATAATTATTTCTAATCTTTTTTTTCCAGAGCCATCTTCAGCGTTTGATCCAGATCGCGAAATGAAGGATCGTAAATTGGTCCAAATATTCAAAAAATTACACATGGAACAGGTGAGATAATGC
The DNA here is from genome assembly GCA_900537255.1 of Acanthocheilonema viteae. Lineage (NCBI taxonomy): Eukaryota > Metazoa > Nematoda > Chromadorea > Rhabditida > Onchocercidae > Acanthocheilonema > Acanthocheilonema viteae. Next base: position 12,146 of record UPTC01001617.1, read on the forward strand.
TTTTTTTCAGAAACTTCTCAAAATTTGTCGATAGACAGGTATATTCAAAGTAAATAATTCTAAAATATCTGTATGATTTGGATATTTCTTATTTAAATTTGAAATGTAAACCGTGAGCACGTTTGTAATGGTATTGCCGAGAACCCATATCAAAATTGTACTATTTCCACATCATTTGTTCTGCTTTTACTTAACTTTGTAAATATCAGTTCTTATAATCGAAGATATATACGAAATGAAGCTGTAAATATTCTGTTGTTAGGTGTATTCCATCTTCTTGCAACAATAATGACAGAATTTATTCTTGTATATCGCATGTTAAAGATTATCATTTCTAAAAGCTTTTCACTAAGACCTGCTGAACTTGCAGTTCGGAAGGAAGTAAGGTAGGTTTGGAGTGAACGATATATGTATATAGCATATAGCTTTCAAGTAAGTGCTGAAATGGGAGTGTCTGCTTTCTTTTAGGATTTGAATACGCTGTTGGATTTTGATGACACTGTTTCTCGCCCATCAAAAGCCGCCTTAAATCATACAGAGGAATTAAGCACGGACAAAGTTGAACGTTGTCGACCACGTAAAATACTCGATTACGCTGTACTAGCGAAAGGACAAGGTGAATGCTGTTTTTGTCTTCCAGTTATCATTAACTTTGCTAGAATTAGTAGGCGGAAACTCACTATATAATCTATTACTTCACTTCTGTTTTTTGTCGAGAAATTATGGAAGAAAAGTGAAAAGGTTAGCAATGCGTACTTTTGCGTTGATCAACTTCAATAAATTGATGAACTTTAAGTATAATATCCACAGTATCTGTTATAACGTGAAACAACTTTTTTTTTTCCAGGCTATCATAATAATCTTGTGGGGTCTTTTGCAAGTAGCTATTCAGATACAGGTGGATCCAATAAAAGTGCTGCTGGCTCCAAACGAATACGCTTTCAAAAAGATCGATTTGATAATAACAGCTCAACGCCCAGTGTCAAACGGCGTTCGCGTGGCCAACATACGTCCGTCCAAAAAAAGAATGTCAGATCGCGGCGATTTACATTTCCACCGGCAGCAAATGGTGCCAGGAAAAAAGAAGCATCAAGGTCACGAAGTTTTGCTTGTGGAACCAAAGGAGGTATCCTAAAAAGACGTGTGAAGGATGCAAACAATATCAAGCAAACATTTCTCATTTCGAAAAAAGTACTAGACATTCAAAATCAGCATTTTAAAGAATTCATGCTTCCTGAAAAATGGATCAAGGAATCACAGAAAAGAAAAAAAGTGAAGAAAATGAAATCTGGAGGAGAAGAGAGCACCAGTAGTGTATCTGTTGAGGATTTGGCAATGGAGCGCCTCGTAAGAGCTTTTAAAACCGCAAAACTTTTATATCCCGAAAAATTTGCTGAGTATTTTCCAGACTTCATGCATTGTTTTCAATCAGATGATAACAAAGAAAAGCAGGGTAACAAAAATGGTGTTATGCTGAAGCAAACGCAGATTAAAACCATCAAAAGAGAAGAAGATGCTGTAACATCCGACAAAAATATTGCATCGGAATCTAGCGATGATCTGCCAAGAAGAATTCGTAAGATGCCGAAAATTTTACGAGAATACTCAACAGGTGTTGAAATAGCAAGCAAAAAGTTAGCTAGTTTGAAGAAACAAATACCATCAGTGACACAAAAGATTCCGCGTATTCGTGGTCCTTTAGCGGGTACCTCGGGACTTCGTAAGCGATCTAAAACATCAACAGATTCATCGCCGAATCAATCAATGCTTTTTAAATCTCAGCAAAATGAAAAAGCAGAAAGTGCCAAAGAAGTGGAAGATTCAGAAGGGATGGACGGAGTTCCGACACTGAAGAGACGAAAGCGTGCTAAGAGTGGTGCTAAGATTTCGTTACCTAGTGCAACACTGAAAGCTGCAAGTGTAAGTGCAGCGCTTATCCAGAACAACATTGAAGATAGTGCAACAGAATCTTCATCTGATGAGTCAGGCAACGTGCGTTCATCAAAGAGACAACGAGCTCAAAGTGGTTTTTACAAGTAAGTATTCTCATGTCGTTCCAATTTTTGGTTTTACCCAAAGGAAATCTCAAAAAATAAGGTGATCTTTATGGGAGCTATAAAGATTTGTCTA